>JAQGAN010000116.1:0-14550 GCA_034697745.1 Nothrus palustris
TTCATAATTTTGATGGTTGTCTTGGTTTTAACGATGTCTTCTTCTTCGTCTTCAGGCTTTTTCTTTAATAGTTTAATAGATTTCGGTTTTTTAAGATCTATTTCGGCTTCTGATTTGTCTTCAACGACTTCTTGTATTTCTTCTGATTCTTCAACCTTTGTTTGTTCATCAACTGCTAACTTAGATATCGGTTTAATTAAATCAGAAACTGGTGTTTCTGAAATCTCTTCTCCTGTGGGTTTCTCACCCTTTTTAATAATTTTAATGGTTGTCTTGGTTTTATCGATGTCTTCTTCTTCTTCTTCAGGCTTTTTCTTCAATAGTTTAATAGATTTCGGTTTTTTAAGATCTATTTCGGCTTCTGATTTGTCTTTAACGATGTCTTCTTCTTCAGGCTTTTTCTTCAATATTTTAATAGATTTTGGTTTTCGTAATTCTATTCCAGCTTCTGATTTGTCTTCAACGAGTTCTTGTATTACAACTGATTCTTCAACCTTTGTTTGTTCATCAACTGCTACCTCAGATATCGGTTTAATTAAATCAGAAACTGGTGCTTCCGAAATCTCATCTCCTGTGGGTTTATCACCCTTTTCCATAATTTTAATGGTTGTCTTGGTTTTAACGATGTCTTCTTCTTCTTCTTCAGTTTTTTTCTTTAATAGTTTAATAGATTTCGGTTTTTTAAGATCTATTTCGGCTTCTGATTTGTCTTTAACGATCTCTTGTTGTTCTTCTTCTTCTGTCTTTTTCTTTAAAAGTTTAATAGATTTTGGTTTTCGGAATTCTATTTCAGCTTCTGATTTATCTTTAATGAGTTCTTGTATTTGTTCTGATTCTTCAACTTTTGTTTGTTCTTCAATTGCTGCCTCAGATATCGGTTGTATTAAATCAGAAGAAGACTTTTCAAAAATCTCTTCTTCTTGAGTTTTATCTAATTTTTTCTTGATTACTATCTTTTTATCAGTTGTGACCGCAATTTCGTCTTCTGGTTTCTTCTTCAATAATTTTATGGATTTTGGTTTCTTTATATCTTTTTCTGACTTCTCTTTTACTTTCAACTGTTCCTCTATTTCTTCTTTTTCTATAACTTCTTTTGATTTTATTTTCAAAATTTTCTTCAATCCCTTCGAATCCAACATATCTTCTGATATTTGATCCATTTTTACTATAATTTGTTCCCTCTTTATCTTCATGTCTGCCATAGAAATGGCTTCTCCGGCCACTGATTTTGCTCTAACCATATATTCTCCTTCGTCTTCTCTAAACGTTTTAAATACCAATAATTGAGACTTTTCTCTTTCAGTCGTAATCTTGAAGTCATCCGAAGAATTAATAATAATTCCGTTGTGAAACCATTCAATTTTTGGCATTGGATTTCCGCTCACTTCAGTCTTTATCACAAACGGTTCCCCTATTATTGATTCGAAATTTCTTATCGGACTTATAAAGTCCGGCGCTTCCAATAATTCTGTTTCTTTCATTTTCTCCAACTCTTTATTTACTATAAAATGATTTATTTGTAAAATTTATTTACTTTTATTATTTGTTAACTAAAATCAATTTTATATGACATACCGATCACCTTCAGAACCGATTTGGTTTCACTCTTCCCTATCTTATTCTCTGCAATACAACTGAATATTCCGATGTCGTCCGCGAAGATTTTTTTCACTGTCAGAGTCGCTAATCCTGTTTGCGGTTGAAATTCTATTCTGAAATTCTTTGAAGAGCGGATCAGTCTTTTGTTATGAAACCATTTGATTTGAGGAATAGGATTAGCTCTTATTCTACATTCCAATGTAATCATAGATCCTTCACAAACAGTTTGATTTTCAAGTTGTTGAATAAATTTTGGCGCTTCACCTAATTTATTAGTCAAATATGTATTATATTATGTTATTTTCTATGATATGTTATAAAATAATTTTTATAACAATAATACAACAATAATCATTTTTAATCTAAGTTTTAATTTACTTTTTATATGAGGTTAGATTAATATTTGTTAATTGAGGGTATTTTCTGATTGTCTTCTGATTATTCGTATTTTCATCATTAAAAACAAACATAAATCGCGACTCTTTGAAAATTTCCTCAAAGTTTTCAATATTTTAAGCCAAAGTATATCAAGTTTAGGAATATTCTTAATCTTTTGCGAATTTTTATTTATTTGGGAAATAACAATTACCATTTAATTAACTATTTATTGCCAAATACCCTATAAACATATGAGGCGATATATAATTCATTGTTCTCAAAGTTGATCCAGTGATTTATTTCGATCTTCCGCGCAATTTTTATATGAGAATCCTAAACCTCCTTAATCTAATTTCGAGATATATGAAATTTTGTGGCTTAATCTTATATTTAAATAAAATTAACGACATTTTTATTAGAATTACGTGTCAGTCAAAACAGAGTGAAACATAAGTTTATTATTGTTGTCCCAACTCTGCAATTTTGAATTGTGAGACCGCAAATATTTTTGGTGTAATTAATTGAATTTTTAATTGGAAAAAAGGTTTAAGACTTAGAATATTCTCATATAAAAATTGTTCAGAAGACGGAATTAAATGCCGAATTGAGAAATTGAGAGCAATCAATAATGTTTGTTAATTTTAAAGTGAGGGATCAAAGGTTTACACCATTTCCTTAATTTTGAGCGCAGAAACCGTGAAAAAATCCTTTGAGTAAAAATGAGTAATAAATTTCTAATAACAAAAGGCAATTAGTAAAAAAATTGCCAAAAATTTGTACTCTACACTTCGATAGCATTACTTATCAGTGATAGCTTCTCGTTATAGTTAACTGCTTTGTGGGGTTCACTATTGTGAGACAGTTCTGATCAACTTTTTAGATTTGACTAAATCTTCATTAACACTAAAGAGGATTTACTAAAGAGGTTGACTTAATCAATGTATTACTGTAATACTGTATGTTTTGCATAAGGCTTGAACGCATATTCTGCACATGACCTGACTCTTTTCAAATAGAAATGTTAGTCAACTTCGACGCAAAATCATTGCATCCAATTTAATAAAAGCTCTTTTAGTTATTGGACTTTTTCCAGAGTCTTAACTGAAAAGTTTTCGTTTAATTTTGTTATAAAAGTTAAAAACTCTAATTCATTAAAGAATAAAATAATAAAATGTAAATAAAATTTATTAAAATTTCATCAAAATTGAAGAAATATTTAATCAAATAATTGGTTTAATGGAATTGTGATCACCTCTAACTGTTAATGTTGCTGAAGACGACTTAACTCCTGCCCTATTGATTGCTCTCACTGTATATTTTCCAGAATCGTAAGGCATTATATTCTTTATCGTAAGTGTTGAGATATCGTTATCTTTTGTTATATTAACAAAACGTGAAGAACGAATTTTTCTGTTTTCACGAAACCAATAGAGTTCTGGTTTAGGATTTCCTTCGACTTTACATTCAAAAAAAGCCATTTCTCCGCTCGTGACTGAAGAAGGTTTGATCGGAACTATAAATTTGGGAGCACTGTCTTGTTGTGTCGGGTATTCATCAATTTCTACGTTCGACTCATCACTTGAATTAATTTTTGTAGTCTCGGGACTCAATCCTAAAAAGTATGAATAAAACTTATTTTAATTTTCATTTTTTCGCTTTAAATATAAGCTATTAATATATTTTACTAATTGTAGAACTAAATGGTTATAATTCTATTCTATCAGTAAATTTAATAGAGTTTTGGATTATGTCATTCAATGTTCAAAGGTATTTAAATTTAATATCAAAGATAACTTATATTTTCTCATAATATGATTTAATTTGAATATTACAGATATATTCCTATTTATTTCAATATAAGTATTAGATTTCTTTACTAAAAGATTAAGATTAATGTGTTTGGTTTTATCTAAATTTCGTTAAAATATTAAAGTATTAAAATTGATTGTATAATATTATAAATAAAGTTTTATATATTTATGTGCCTTTAGTGCTATCCAATTACATAAGAATGTGCAAAATGGGTTCATAGACACGTTCACATCCAAATGAGGTCTTAACTATTTTTAGCAACTTTTCTAACCATTAGAGTTACACTAAGTCTTCAAATTGTTTAAGTATTATATTGTAATACATTAAGTGGAAACAACATATGAGCCGTTTCTTAATAATTTTAGATCAATTTTAGATCAATTTTAGATCAATTTTAGATCAATTTTTATCAGCGAAACAAAGGATTAAAATTTGTTACAATAAATATTTGCCTACAATCTTAATAGATAACCTGCACCCCTGTCTCACCCGCGCCCACGATGTCGAGCGAACAAACATTTTATAGATAAGCCGTACTTTTTATACTTTAAATATGTATATATCGGGTATATCTTCCAAATGTACAAATTTAACAAAAATGTACAATTATTTCCTTTTAGGTACAAATGTACAGATTTTAGTTATATTGAAATTAAATCAAAATTGAATCCTTGTTTTACAATATATTATACTTTTTATAATTTCTAATTATTTATAACAAACAATAAATCATAAAATTAATAATTGTTTCGATTTCTCAACAAAAAAATTATAATCAAATCAAAGCAAAAAATAAATGCAATGAAAAGGATTATATTGAATGCAAGCTATCATTTGATCAGTTGACTGATTTTCATCTACTCCTGCTTACTTTCAACAGTGAGTCGCGCAGAGGTCTCGATTTGACCTAAAGGTGTGACTGCTATGCATTCATATATGCCCTCATCTTCGGGATAGGTTTGCTTTATGACTAGAGAACAGGAGGCGTGATCTTGAGACATCTGATCATTCACACCATTGCCAATCATTGCCAATCATTGTCGTTGTGATCAATGGTAGTTATCAGTCATCGAATAGATAATAAAGGAGTAAAATTTAAATTCAATTAAGTCAAATTCTTATTAATTTGAATGTTTAATTACTATACCTGAAAGTCTCGCGAGGGCTCAATCACATGTCCGTCGCGATACCACGTAATCTTTGGCATTGGAGTACCTGATAATGAGGTCACAAATCTTGCGGGTGAGCCTTCCATTACAGTCAAGTCCGCCAATGGAGTCAATGTCGGAGAAGAATCTGTTTCTTCTGTTTAAATCATAATTCAAATAAAATGTTTTCTTAAATAAGAATTAAATTGAAATCACTTACCAATGACTCTCAATTTGGCTGAAGTGGAGACGTTTCCGGCAACACATTTATACATTCCTTCGTCTTCAGCAAATGCTTCCGATATTCTCAAAGTGTGATACTCTCCGTCTTCAGTCATTCTGAAATATCGCGATTGCTTGATCTGCTCCCCTTCTCTCAACCAAATCACTTCAGAATCTGTGAAATTAATTAATTGATTGCAATTAATTCTATTAATGAATACTTAAATATATGTTGAAAATACCATCGAATCCTGTGATTCGACAGCGAAATACTGCCGAATGACCTTCTTTTACGTCCACGTCTTTAAGCTTTTCGACAACTTTGGGAGTGAGACCTTCTTTGGAGACTTGTTTAATCACTAGCGGTGTTTCAATGATGACCTGACACGTACAGCGAGCCTCTCCTGCCTTATTGATGGCAACGCATTCATAAGAGCCCTTATCATTGGCATCCACTTCGAGGACCAGTAAAGTGTACTGATCTTCGTCTTCAATAATTTTATGTTTTGTGTTCTGCGAAACTCTATTTCCATTTTTAACCCAATAAACATTCAATGGTTTAGAACCACTTATCTTAGCGTCCAATCGAATCAATTGACCAATTTTTGTAGTAACGCATTGTATTGTCTTTATAAAACTCGGAGGTATTAAACCAGTACTCGTTTCTTCTCTTAATTCTAAAAAAGGTATTAATTATGAAACCATTGAAAAATTATATGATTTTTAAATTATAATCATCTTATTTGATGCTCAATCGGGACGGGATTAGGGGTTTTTCACACGAGGAGAGGGTTGAGCATCACTTATTCTTATTAATAAACAGATAACTTGCCTTCGACTAACAGATTTGCTGAGCATTTAGCAGAACCGCCTCTATTCTCAGCCTTAACGCTGAAAACCCCCGAATCTTCCAAATAAACTTCAGTTATCACTAAAGTCGAGGTACTTTCGGTTGTAGTTATCTATGAGATAAAAAATATTTTATTAAAATTTAATTCTTTCAGATTTAATTCTATTCAATATTTAAGTCTATGTTTAATAGAAAACACAGAAAAAACGAGTTAATAAAATAGATAACCTTTAAATCATCTGAGCTTTGAATCGGGAAATTTTCTCTAAACCAAGTAATAGTCGGCACAGGAAGTCCTGTGAAAGTGCACTCGAATTTGGCTTCTTTGCGTTCGAAGACACGACAGGGCTGTATCTTTTTGGTAAAAAGTGGAGACTTTATTGGAGGCACTTTTCCAAAAACTTTACGGTCTTTAGTGGTTGACTTGTGCTCCTGAGACATGGTTTCGGTATCTCTTATATGTCTTGTTATCTCTAAATCTTGTTTGATCTCTTTCTGCGTCTGTTGCTGTGTTTGAACGATCACTTCCTTCGCGTGAACACCACTTTCGGGACTCATCTCATCTTTTCTATCTATTACTTGTAATTTTGATTCAATTATTTTTTGCTCAGTTTTAATTGGTTTCTGTTCTTCGGCCTCTTTTTCCAGTAAAGAAGGTTTAGGTTGAGAGCTGTCATCGATCTCTTTAACTTTTGTCTGAGATTTTATAAAGACTTTCTTCGGTTTATCAGATTTATCATCAGTTTGAGGGATACCACTCTTGTCTTGCATACAAAGAGTCGCATCGGAATGTATTGTTATGTCGTCTATTATTTTCTCTCTAATTTTAATCCTATCTTCACCGTTGATCTTTTCTGAATAATAAACCACTTCTTGCGCACCTCCAGGAGTGACTCTTTCCTCAAAAACCTTTTCAAGATCTGATGTTTGTCTTTCGAGTTGATATTTGCCGACGTTTTCGTCATAATATGCTATCAAAAGTCAAATCAAATCAAATCATATTTACTGTTATTTAAATATTTATATTGAACTTAGTTTTTAAAATAATTTACTGAACAAAAACTTACGTTTTGGCGAATGCTTTAATACTGCTCTGTAATCATCATTTCTGGGTCTGATCTCTAAATTAGTCGAAGAATAAGCTTCTCCGACAGCATTCTTAGCATAGACTTCAATCATTCCCCTATCGTATTGTCTAGATTTAGGTATTTCCAAGTGATGCATTCCATCGTATCTCAGTTTATATCTCGATCCGTGAACGACAGTATTTCCGTTTACAATCCAAATGACACGAGGCTTAGGAAATCCAATGAGACGACAACAAAACTTCGCACAATCGCCTTCTAAGACTACTAAAGGCTCCGGTTTGAGTACAAACTCAGGCGGACTTCTCTTGTTTTCTTCCTCTTCTTGAGATTCACTTCTATAAAATATAAAAACACTTAAAATTTGTTTATATGAATATTTGATAAAAAAAATGAAAGAAATGAGTCAGACTTTTGCCACGAAGATTCCATCTCTAATATTTTATCGACAGCTCCAGACATTTCTTTTGACAGTTGAGACGTGTAGTCCAGTGTTGGCTTAGCCTTTACATTGACTAAAGCTTTAGTAATATCTTCCCCTTTCGGTGATTTAGCGACGCAGACATATTCTCCAGAGTCCTGAAAATGTAAATTTACTTCACTTAATCTTTTCTCAATTAATTAAATATATTATAATAGGAAACAAAGTGTTCTTCAATAACCAGTTTATTTGAAATGAAACCTATAATAAAAAGCAATACCTCTGGATAAACACAAATAATATCCAATGATACAAAACCAAAGTCATGGATTGCTTTGTGTCGATGACCTGATATCAACGGTTCTCCGTTACGAAACCATTCAACTGTTAGTTGTCCGTCAGCTTTAGGCTCAAGTCTACATTCAAAGTGAATGTTGTCGCCCTCCTCCACATTTGATAACGATTTGATTTGGGTAACAAAACGGGGCGCTTGTAGTGTCTCGTCTTCACTGATGGTCTCATCGGTTTGATATCTTAAACTTTGAGAGGATATTCCGGATGGAAGTTGACTGTCAAGGATTATATCTTTTTTTGCTGTAAATCAAATCATATTAGACTTAAGTTAGATAATTGTGAACTTCGCTAAAGAGTTTGATTTACCTTTGACTTTGATGGTAGCCTCAGTTGAATCAATTCCCCACTTGTTCGTCGCCACACATTTATATACACCAGAATCTCGTGGGAAAAGCCAATCGATTTCGAGCACAACAAATCCAAAATCGTCGACAGTATGTATTCGAGAGCCTAAAAGGCGGTAAATATAAGATTGCATTAATTACAGATTTGATTCAATTCAAATGTTTCGATAATTTCAATTTAGATTTGACTTTTATTCCCAACTGAAGGCCTTTACCTGTAACTAAAGGCTTATCATTTAAATACCACTCGACTTTTAAAGATGAATCACCGATGGGTTCGAGTCTGCATTCAAAATGTGCCGAATCTCCTTCCACTTTATCCAATAAATCTTGAATCTGAGTAATAAATTTGGGCAAAACAGCCGTTTCTGTCTCTCCTATTGATTCGTGCGTTTGATTCAATATATCTTCTAATCGTTGTATACTTTCATTGCCAGTCCTATACTCTCCCGGCAGTTGTGGCTCTATTACCACTGTTTTCTGACTCTTAACAAATAGTCTGCACGAAACAGAGTCTTCACCGAATTTGTTAACAGCTTTGCATTCGTAAAGTCCAGAATCCCGAGGATAGGCTTCAGCTATTTCGAGAACAACATAACCAAAATCACTTATAGTCCTGAATCGAGATCCAGTGACCAGAGGTTTGCCGTTCACGAACCACTCGACTCTCATCGTGGGATCGCTTACTGGTATTAAACGGCATTCAAATTGTGCGAAATCATTCTCTTTTAGTGATAAATCATTGAGTTTATTGAGAAATTTCGGAGGTTGTGCTTCTTCTGTATGAGTCCAACTTTCGCTCACTTGTCGCTCAACTGTCTCTTCAAAACGCGACAACTTTTCAATTGTGGTTTCCATACCTTCTGGAAGTTGACTCTCAAGAACTACTTTACGACTTGTTTGACATTTAATACTACAGGATATGACAGCTTCTCCACTATTATTAGTAGCCCTAACAGAGTAAACACCACTGTCTTCAGCATAAACTGGATTTATTTCTAAAACAACAAAACCGAAGTCAGAAATAGTACGAATTCTATTGCTAGCCCTCATTGGTTTTCCATCTTTCCACCACTCAATTGTTAAGTTTGGATCGTCTGCTGGACTCAATCGCGTTTCTATATGTAAACCTTCTCCTTCTTTAAGATCCATCACATTCTCGAGGGGAGCGTCAAAACGGGGCGATTCGTACATAATTTCCTCACTATATTCATAACGCTTTCGGGCCATCGAGTCTTCTAAAACCATCAATTCTTGAATACCTTTTGACATTTCGTGAGGTAATTGTGATTCGAGAATCACTTTGCCTTTTGCTGTCGAAGCAATCAATAAAAATTAATAAAAGACATTATGAATATTATCAATGTATTAATATAATACTACTTACACTTGCACTCTAATTTAGCTCTGGTTGTGTCAGTTCCCAACTTATTGGTGGCTTTGCATTCATAAAGCCCACTGTCGTCTTCATCGCATTGTATAATATCGAGAACAACAATTCCAAAATCGTGGAAAGTTCTGAATCTATGGCCTGCTATTAAAGGCTTTCCATTGAGAGTCCACTCAACAGTCAAGTCCGGGTCATCAATCGGTGTTAATTGTGCCTCAAAGTGAGCGCTCTGGCCTTCTTTAAGGTTAGTATTGTTTTGTATTTGACTTAAGAATTTGGGTGAATGTATCACTGGTGTTGAAATTGAAGTTTGTGTCGGATAACCAGAATATCCCTCTAATGCAGTTATTTGTTCCATACTTCTGGGTTGAAGAGTTTCTCTAACTATTTTAGTGGAAGGACTGCATTGTAATGAGAATCTAGTAGTGTCTGAACCATATTTATTGGTAGCGACGCATACGTATTCACCAGAATCTTCAGAGTGAACGTAAGAGATATCCATTACTACATAACCGAAATCACTCAACAATTTAATTCTAGAACTGGGTCTCAGAGGTTGTCCGTTGTGAAACCAGTCAACTTTCATCGTTGGGTCGCCCACAGGTGTTAATAAGCACTCGAAGTGAGCGCTTTCGCCTTCTCTAAGACCTGAAATACTTTGCATTTGAGATTTGAATTGAGGTCTTTCCCCTCTTTCAAACTTTTTGCACTCGAGTTTAACAGTTATTTGCGAAGTTCCGCAATCATTGCTTGCAATACAAGTATAAGTTCCCGAGTCTTCGATTGTGATATCAAAAATTTCTAATATTACAAAACCGAATGAATGAATCGTATGTGCTCTATATCCCGCTTGTAATGGTTTATCATTTTTGAACCATTCAATAGTCATTGAGGAATCACTAATAGGAGTCAGACTGGCCTCTATGTGAGCCGATTCTCCTTCACTCAAATATTTGGTTGTTTCAGATCTCAAAATAAATTCTGGCGCATGAAATTCTTCGAGAACTGGAGGTCGCTCTTCTGCTTTATATTCTTCGAGTTGTTTGATTTGTTCGAGACCTCTCTGTCCGTCCGGATGTAAGGTTTGGTCTAAAACACCTCGTTTTGCATTTACAGTAATTTCTGTTGTTGTAAACGCTTCTCCCGAATCATTGGTTGCTCTAAAAAGCATTAAATAATAAAGTATATGATTGTATTGCTTTCTAATGATTAATGGCTGACCTGCAGGTGTAAACGCCACTATCCCGAGGCCATAAGTCGTGAATATCCATTACAACAAATCCGAAATCAGCTGAAGTGCTGAATCTCGAACCTGTGACTAACAATTGTCCGTTAAAAAACCATTCAATAGTCAGCTTTGGGTCACTTGAAGGCTCGACTCTACACTCGAGATGCAATCCATTGCTTTCCTCGACTCTGAAATTGGGTTTAAGTGGTTTTACAAAATAAGGTTTAGAAAATTCTTGTTTATCTTCTTGAGGGGATCTGGCAATAGGTTGAGCTTCAAGTTCTTGTATCCGTTCTAACCCCTGCTGACCCATTGGATGCAATGTCTTGGTGTCAATCGAATCCTTTCCCTGAACTCTCAAAGACGCTGTCGATAATGCCTGACCTTTTGAATTAAAGGCTCTACACGTATAGATACCCGAGTCTTCCGGATATACAAACGCGATGTCCACTGAGACATATCCAAAATCGTGAGTCACTGAATATCTACTTCCGGCAGGCATTGAATTTCCATTTTGTAATATTTCAAACTTCATGGAAGGATCTCTTGAGGGCTCAATTCTGCACTCAAAGTGTGCGGTATCGCCTTCTTTGAGCTCAAGATTGTTCATATGAGAAACAAAGTATGGAACCTGTGTTTCTCTATCTTCTATTTCTTGTTTCGCTGGAGTATAGGTTTCCAGTTCTTGAATCCTTTGCCAACTTTCCGGATGTAAAGATCTGAGCTCTAAGTTTTCTGAGCCTATAATTGAATGAAATTCATGAGTCATTTGCTTTATTTAAGAGAATGATAACTTATATCGAATACCTTTAACTTTGACAGTGCAGGTGGAGGTGGCCTCTCCTGTTTCATTCACAGCTCTGAATATTAAATAATTTTGTTATTTAAAAAGTAAATTATTTTCAATAATAATGAAAAAAGGATCCAAACGAGTGCTCACCTGCAAGTATAAATTCCTGAATCTTCTGGTTTAAGATCCATAATTTCCAACGAAATTAAACCAAAATCAAATCGTGTCGTTATTCTCGATCCTAAAACTAAATATTGACCATTTTTATGCCATTCAATAATAAGCTTATCATCATTTGCAGGCTCTACTCGGGCTTCAAGATAGACATATTGTCCTTCTTTTAAACTTTCCAGACTTGAAAGTTGTTGTGTGAATACAGGTCTCTCAAATTTGGCTTCTATTTTATCTTCAATACGAATAGATTGACTTTCAAATATTTGAGTTTGTCTAAAGGCTTCCGGATGTTGGCATTGTATGTCTATTACCGATAGGCCTGTGTTTGAGTCCAAATCAATTAAATTTAGATCTAAAAGCAGATTCATTTATATTACAATACCTTTTACTCTTAATGATGAAGAAGTCATGGCTTCACCTGATCTGTTCTCTGCTTTAATCATATAAACTCCTATAATATTAATATTTATATTAATTGCTGAAAATGTGTTTCAAACATATAATAATATACCTGAATCTTCAGGAACTGCAGACGCGATATCAAGACTAATATATCCAAAATCATGAGAAGTCGCAAACCTCGAACCTTTGATTTATAAAATATAGCATATATTAATAGCACAGGTATTTGTATAGACAATTATAAGATTAATTACCAGTTTGTAATTCAATGCCATTCAAATACCAGGTGAAGTCTAAATCTGGATCACCAACAGGTATAGCTCGACACTCGAAATGTGCGGCTTCTCCTTCTATGAGTTCTTGAGGTCCAAAGAGTGGTGTTGTGAATACGGGTTTATTGAATCGTTTTTCAGGTTCTTCACGTCTTTTTCTTATTTTTGAGCTTTCGAGAGCTTGTATTTGTTGCAAACCTTCAGGATTTTGTGACTCGAGTTGTATCGCAGCTTTTGCTGAAAAAGTCAGAAATGATTATTTTATCTTAATTTCAAATATGAAAATAATGTTACATTTGACTCGCATGGAAGCTGTGGTAACTGCATCTCCGAGTTCATTAGTAGCCCGAACCATATAAACTCCTATAAATTATTAAATTATTAAATTATTGGTCGCATTAATTTATACTGTAGTTATCGTTGAGTTACAATTACCTGAATCTTCAGGTTGAATGTGTTGTATGTCGAGTGCAACGTATCCAAAATCGTTAGTTGTCAGAAATCGCGAACCTATTGTTTCACATATCATATCATTATATGTTAAAGTAATATCAAATGACTGAGGAATAAATTGATTTTCATTACCTGTTTTTAAGGGAATATTATTTAGAAACCATTCGACTTTAAGAGTCGGATCTCCAACTGGAATGAGTCTGCACTCGAAATGAGCGCTGTGTCCTTCTTCGATGTTATCTATATTACGAAGAGATGTCGTGAATACCGGTCTTTGGAAAGTATGAACTTCTTCTTCTTGTCGGACATAACGATACTCTCCTTCCAAAGCATTCAATTTTGGTAAAGCAGAAGAATGAATGCTTTCAGTTTGAATTGAGTTCAGACCTTTGATTCAAGTAATTAATCAATTTATCAAAGACTCACTCTTGAAACTAAACTAATATTAATATTTTTTAATACCTTCAACTGTTATATTAATAGAAGAGACGGCTTCTCCTAATAAGTTTGAAGCCTTGACAGTATAGGTTCCGGCGTCTTCTGGATAAACATATGCAATATCGAGCGCTACGTATCCAAAATCACAAATTATATGGTATCGCGAACCTAAATAATAATAACAATAACATAGTTTATTTGTTTTTTTACTATTAACAAACATTAGCGTTAAATATAGACTATAATCACTTAAGTTCAACTTTGTAACGATTGTAAATTATAAACAAGCCTATCTATTTTACATAAAAACTCTATTTTGTTTTGTGCCAAAACTTAATTTATATCAATTCTGTTGTTAATACAATAATAAAATCTGTGATGAGAAATTGGTTTCAGAGTTTCAACATGTATCTTGCATGTATTCATATTCAGTGCCGTGGCCAGAATTTTAGGTCTTACGGCCAAACCATATTTATACTTTAAAGCTGTATATTACGCTTTATTGCCTCAGATTTACACTCAAATTGGATAAAATCTCATATTCCTGCCCCCTTTAGCTAGTGTTCATATTCTATAATTCTATGCAGTATTAATTCTACTCATCAGACATTAATACTCATTATTGTCGATCTATTTTCATTGCTTTATTAAGTTATTGAACATTTATTGCAGTTCATAGTGTTGATTCAGTTTCAAGTTTTTAATTTGAGTTTTATTTGAGTTTCTAAAACTGAAATAACACCAGTTATGAGTTGCCCAAATCAATCATTTCTAAATGCATTAAAGTTTGAAAATCAAATACAAACCGGCAATAAGAGGTCTTCCATCATGCAAAAATTCAATATTAAGATTTGAATCATAAGATGGTTCGACTCTACATTCAAAATGAGCTCTTTGTCCTTCAACGTGTCGAGTGGTTCCTCTCAATTCTGATAGAAAGACGGGTTTAGTGGGAGGTCTTTCTTCAATTTGTTCGAGTCCGCGATAAGTATAACTTTCCAATTGTTGTATTTTTTCCAAGCCTTCGGGATGGTGTGTGTCGTAAATGATAGATCGTCTTCCCTGTACACTAACCACACATGTAGTGACAGCTTCTCCAAGTTCATTAGTAGCTCTGTATATGAATATATACTTGTAATTCAATATTCATAGAGTTTAATATATTTCACTATTGCTGCTAATTATAACTC
>JAQGAN010000117.1:0-14544 GCA_034697745.1 Nothrus palustris
AAGTTCATTAGCCCTCTAAAAGTCAGAAAAGAAAATAAAAAATTTTCTTTTTCTTTATATTTTATTACTATTAATATTCAGCAGACATTAAAGTTATAACGAGAAGTACAAGTAATTTGTTTCGCTTTATTAGCGCAACACAAAAGCGTAAAAATATGAGTATCACGTTTTAAATAGAGTCCAATATGGTAGTTAATAATACAAGATTACTATTCTTACCAGACCCTGCGTATGCATGTAATACAACGAAGGTCTTGTGCTTACCTTGTCGCACATTTCGTACATTCTTAATGTGGGCAAATAGTGAGCTATAAACGTGAATTCAATTATTTTAATGCAATACTTCTATCAACTGCTGTAATTTTTCTTTTATTAAAATTCAACTTTCCGTATTTTTCTATTTAATTCTTATTCTTATTCTTCATCTTTTAGTATGAGATGAAAGTCAAAGAACTTTTTTTTGTAAAATATAAAGCTTATTATTAATACTAGTTTAGGTCTAAAAAAGGTTGCGATTAGTTATTTTATGTTTGATATATCACTTGAATTTGTTTTGAAAATTATTAGCTACGTATTTAACTTTCCTTAATTTTTTCAAATTATTCTTTTCAAATGAATGTTCAAGTTGTGTGGTTTTTGTTGAGGGGATGTCCGCATTATAATCAAGGTTTCATGTTTTCGGCGAGAATTAATAATTAAAATCTACGTTAAGTAGATTTTTCTTCTCAAATATTTGAAAAAATACTTAGAAATTCAATCATAATTACTTGAAACATAAAAATATTTGCAAAAAATGTATCCTTTAGTTATGGTTAGTTATCCTTTCAAAGAGTTATAGTTCTATATTTAAAATTTTTATATATAATTACTTTCCGACTCATTTTCAAAATTTTATCAAAAGTGAACTTTCATTAATTAATTAAAAGCAAGAATTTAAGGAATTTATTAACTTTAATACTGATTTTATGCATTCATAAATAATTTTCTCATAAGTAATAAACGGAAAGTTTTTATCGCTAGATTTGAATATAAAGGCTGATGATCTTTAGACAATGCACTAATACCTGTGTTGGTAAAGACTAATGCAGTTTTAATGCTCACTACAGATTAACTTTCATTAAAAATAAAATAAGTCGTGTAATATTGATCACGATTTTGAAATTAAGACAAAATATTTAACAGTTTCATAGCATATATATTATTGATAGTCATTAAAATTTGTTTACATCAAAAAAAAACTTTTCACTCAATTCAAAAGATGGTCTACTTTTTAAATATGTCGCGAAATTAAAAATTTCAAAAACATAAGTTAAGTTTCAAACATTTTAGTCAATTGATTTCATTTATGTATATTTTGTATAAATAAATTTCTATTGATTTTAATTAAATTTTGATAATTTATCTCTTTTGATATTATTATGATTTCAAGAATTCAATATTTAAAACTATAAATTCAAAGAATTAAATAAGATTTAATGATTTTTAGTGCTAAAAAATTCAGTTATTAATTAATTTTTTAGTCATGACTCATAAAAAAGCAATAATTATTATTTTACAAAAGTCTGAACGCAATAATTGAAAGTAAATTGCATTTGATTTTTGAGATCACAAAAAAGTTAATCTAAAGGCTCTGTTTATGTCATCAAATAAATTGCTGCCTCTCTTAATGAATGAGTTTGTTGTTTAACATTAATTTAAAGATTGGAGGAGAAAAAATTTATGACTGATATGTCAATATAATATTGGTTTTACACACGACTTATTATTAATTCTAAGGATACTTCTTCTTTTCCATCTAAGGATTTATTCTTGACTATCAAAAAAATTCTTCACGGGTCAGATGTTAGCCATTCCTGATCTAAATCATTCACATTTGTGACACTTTACACATAAACATAAACATCGCAAAAACTTAATGCAAAATTAACTCTAGATATTAAATTGTAACATAGCATAAGGTATTTATTAGCCTTAAAGCATTCATCTGTAATTTGTGCCTTAGAGGTAATTATTTGGTTAAGTTTGAGTTTCACTTTTTCTCCATATATTCACTATTTGACTCTATGTTGAGCTCATTTTTTCCAAATAAGTTCGTTCATTGCACTGACTTTTATCCCTACTAACCGAAATGATAAGATATGTGGAGATGTTCATTTTTCCACTTTTTTAAAACTGAGCATTTCTTAACATTCTGTCCTCTCAAATAAAAACAATTTCTATCATTCATCTTGCGATGAATGATGAGAACTGTTTTTTATAAAAAAAATTCAACTATTTTATTTTTTATAAAACTATTTTCTATGTAAATATTTGAACGAAAATCTACGGAATAAAGCGATTCTTTCAATTTTTGGGATGTATTTTATGGGAAATATTAATAGTGTTTACACAGCTTTAAATACAAGAACTTTAATTTTTGACAAAAAGTTTCGGTCAATTATACGACACACGGAAGAGAAGATTGTTTAGCCATAAGATTAAGATAAAAAATAGAATGATAATGGAAAAAAATATTAGATTGATTGTATATTTTCGTAATCTAAAATAGTCTAATGGTTGAGTTTTAACTTTTGATAAAACACAGAAATAAAAGTAAAGTTTTAGCTAAACATGATCTGCTGTTTTATGATACAAAAGCGTAATAATGATAGTAAGAGACCAGTAAAACCTGTTCACTTTTATCAAGTAATTTCTAAGCTATTTTCGAAAGTGAAAATTCGCATTTATTTAACTAGAATCTGACGTCTAGGCTATAAGTAAGGTTCGTATAATCGCGCGATAATATTGTTTTCGCTAAACTATTTTAAAAGCTCAAACTGACTCCAATATATTTAACGAATATATTTAATGATAATTTTTTCTACAAGAGTCCACTTTTATTCAATTAATGATATACATCGTTAACGCTAACATAAAAATAAAATAAAAAATTGCTCCAGCAATAAATCGCACCCACTTTTTGCGGGCTTTACTATAAAATTTCGAAACATACAATTGGGCTGTTTTTTAGATGGAATAATAAGTTAAAGTGTTTAATAGTTGGCTATCTATCTTATTATTTTACAAATGTCACTAACCTTTTCCTGAACATCTCCACCAAAAAAGTGATAGCAATTGATTTCATAACATCTGAGACCAATGCACTGTTATATTACTGTATCTCAACTTTATATCATATTTTTGGACTTTTTTTTATAGTTTTGATACTTGAGTCTAAGTTATAACCAATTTTTTTATAGTTTCATTGATTTTTAACTTTTTAATTAATGACTTATATTGAAGGTCTGGTCTGATCCATGTTTTGTTTTTGGTTCAGACGGTTCTTTCAATAAATTTTATTATAGCATCAAACTTACCATCGATTACATATGGATTGCACGGAATACGTGATTCATTTAAGAGTCGTTTACATTTTTCTGTTTAAAAAACAAAAAATCTGTGACTTTCTTCTCAAAGTACTCAAGACTTTTTCAAAGTATCAACTCTTAAGACTTTTATAATTTATTAACGAAAGGAATTTTCTTTAAAAAGTAAAAATATAATTTCCATTCAAATTAATAACTTTATAAATTCCAACCCAGAAATAACTTTTACTTTATTTTGAAAAACTTGAGAAATAATAATATTACAAAATTGCTTAAGGGTTTGAAATCATAGCCTGACTAAAAAAAATTTAAAATATACAAATAGTATCATTGAACTGGACTGAAATTTTTTTATCTACGATCACATGAATTAAACGCTGTTTATTAAGCTTTAAAAATATATAGTCGTAAATAAGATTAAATTAATTTGTTTGAACTTATTTATTTGTCAGTCATAACAGCCATTCTAATGACATCGATGGTAGTAACAGACGAAGACTTGACAGCAACTCTGATAGTTGCGTTCACCGATACTTCATTATGGACGGACCCGTTGTGTTCACTATAGTAAGTATAGTTTTAAATACTATTTGAGTGTTTAATTGAGATCTCAAGAGCTGCACAAGAGCTTCACATTAGAACTCATTTGTCACAATCAAAATGTTGTTTATCGGTGAAAACATTTAATGGTTCTCTAAATTGATCAGTTGTTATGTCACAAAATATTGCTTTATATTGAATATAAGAGTGAGAGAAAGAGAAATGATTTTTGAGATGAGCTTTGATTAATGATTGAATTGCTATTTTCTAATTTCTAATTAAATTCACTCCATTTAAGGGCGTTCAGAGTCAAGAAAGACATTTGTTTCTATTTAATGACCTAATGCTGATCGCAAAGTCGAGGTAAGAACTAATGATTATTAATTTAAAATAACATTTATTTCTACTCCAATTAATCTAAATCAATGATAGAATTCTTTAATATTTAAAATTAAGTAATAGTTATCACGATTTTAAAAAAATTTCTAACTATCATTTTTTCGTGATATTAATGTTCAGATCTTCGGGCAATTATAAGCTTAAAGAAAAGGTTCGCGTGAGTGAAATGTGGATATCGAAGACATCACTAGAAGATGTTTGTGAAGCGACTAAATCTCCATTGACTTCATTCGTGATCGGGTGGCCGACCAATAATGTTGTCGCAACTTTTAGGTGAGTCTTCCCTATCAATACTTTTATGGCGCAGTTTTTCATTCAATTTATGCTTAGTTTTAAACATTTTTTATTTAAATTCAATTAAATAAAAATTTAAATCTCAATTCAATTATGGATAGAATGTGATAATTAGAAGTTTTATTCATCGACTTATGCACTTTAAAGTTTATAAACTTTTGCTTTTGTTGTTTTACATTTTACTTCTGGTTTAGTTAACATTGAATTCTTAAGCTTTTTATTTAATTTATTTCTAGATTGAAAAAAATTGATTCATAATATCTGATAATTAAAATTTTATTTCCTTCGAAATGTTATTTTTATTTAAACTTTTAAGTAAAGAGATTTATAAAACTATAATATTTTAATTTAAACTTTTAAGTAAAGAGATTTATAAAACTATAATATTTTTATTCGAATGTCAACTCTTAATCAAACTGTAGTTTTTGTTATTTTTTGTAAAAAAAGCTAAACTGACTGCAAACTTAATATGATTTAAAGCTAAGGCAAACATATATACTTTGAACATAAATAGCAATTGATATTTCAACTTAAGCCCGAATCCCAAACCTGAGACATCGTGTCTTCCATCGCAAACTCATCAGTAGAGTGAATGCTATCTAAAAGCCTAAATGTTTTATACGTGATCTTGAATTATAATGCTTTACAACCTTTGTGAACAAGTCTTGTAAAGGCCTACAAGTCTTGTAAAGGCCTACAAGTCTTGTAAAAGCCTACTCTCCTCGGGCTTCACAGAATCCCAGACCAAAAGTCTTGATCGGAACCCTGGAGTGTCTTTCAATATAGTTTTTGACTTCTATTTTAAATAAGATCTCTGACATATACCACAAGCCAATCACTTTAAATTAGTGCAAAGGCGACGTTTAGACGTATGCCAGGTATTGCTTGTCCAGTAGTGTGGCGCTCACTTCATTGTGTTATACCTTTATATAGACTATAAGTCGTAGTGAAGGGTCAATGCATTCAATACCTTTTCTTACAACACAACTAATTTTGCATTTCATTTTGTGCCTGTGATTACATTCAAATCCAAGTCTCAATTGTGTCTCTGATTCCAGTCTAGAATTATTTTCTAAACGATAACTTTTGATTAATGAATTTGAGACCAGTTTTTATTATTAATTTAAGGATTTTTATTGTTGTGTTGAGAATATTTAAGATACTTCTCAATGGCATCCCATATGTGTGTTCACCTGTACTTTTGTGAACGGAAGTTAACAAATAAGATAACGATTAGATTTTGATGATCATCAACAATGAAATATAGCTAAATATGATGATGAAGTGCTGTTTTGGTTTTTTGGGTCATCAATTCAACCCTTGTCCGTATGTAGCCTTTCAGCGGTACGTTTACTTGAAAGTATTTTTTGCAACTTTTAAGCCCACTTTTAAGGGTAATAATTAAATAGAGGGAGAACCACATGATAAATATGAGTAAAGCCTAGCAAAAAATAGCCCAAGACATGTTTTCGCCCAAGACAGCCACTGGCGGATCTATAGCTTCAGTCATTTGGTCAATCATTCTATTGTAAAGTGTAATATATTTGAGGCTCTTTTCATGTAACGATTGGCTTCGAAAACATGTAACTTTGAAACTACCACTATTTTGTAGGCTTAATTTGATACTCATTACAATATTCTGTAGTTGTAAGCATTTTTTTAAGCGGGGCAGCACTGCGTCTCTAAAAGAGAGACTTTAAAACTTGCTTAAGGGCCAGATTTATATCTGTTGAGGGAATTACTTGGCTCTAAGCTTTGGGGGCAACAAATTTCCCAATAGAAACATGATAGTTGGCTATGTTGTAGGGCTCTGTAGAGGTTTTATTAGTACTGTATTCCGTTTCTACACTCACTTTACTCTATATTATTAGTACTTCTCTTCTCAGAACTCAAATTGACCAGTCGTTGCACCACAAAAGTGACCACTTTTTCTCTATTGCCAATGACCTGTTGCACAGTTTGCCAGCCTTTGGGCTGTTTTTCAAATTAAATCAACTCTAAACTGTTTAAAAGCTTGAGAATAAAAATTAAGTAAAATAAGGGTAAAAATAGAGTTGAGATTTATTTAGGGAAAATCACACTTCGTTTGAGCGGAAAAATTAGCCTCAAATTATCTCTCTTTGAAGTACAATCAATGCCAATCTTCAATATATTGGTTAAGACCTACAAAATAAATGGCAACTATTGTTGTTTTGTTATTGGAAAAAAATCACTTAAAATTTTAAAGTTTCCGTCTCTAACCTTCTAATAATGAATAAATAATAAGTTAGTTATTGCTTAAAAGTATAAGAGGTGCAAAAGGGTTGGAAAGAGTTCTTCACTACTCATTAGTCAGAAGTGGCTATACCTGTAATTATATTCAGTTTTTACCTGATTTAAAGATATACATAAATGTATACAGTAGTAGCTAATGCTCTCTTTTCTTTTATCGCAAAATATCTAAACTTCTGGTTTACTGTGAAAACAATGTTCTTCACATTGAATTCTTTTAGGAAATCAAATCTTTTAATAACGAGTGATTCAAATATTTCCTTAATTCGTGATGGGATGGTATCTGTAATGGGATGGTATCTGTTCTTTGAGTCCATATATTATAAATAATAACTTTGTATAGCATTAAATGCATAACACCTTATATTATAACAATATTAAAGAAGATAAGGAAAGACATTTCAAATTAAATAAATCTCACATTTTTGAGTCAAATATTGAGAATTATTATTACACAATAAATGATATTTAACTCGTTTTTATTTCAATCTCATCATCAGTTTTTTACTTAAGAGTCTTAAGAGAGCTTAATCTTGAAGCTAATTATTATGACTGTTGGGATGGTTTTATCTTAATTTGTGTACAATTTTTTATGTGATAATTCCTCATAAATGTCAGGTTTTAAATAACATAGTCTTTGATTATATTATTTTTAAAAACATTTAATTTAAGATTATATTTTCGCAAAATTTCATTTTAAATCTCTTGATTAATATTTCATCATATGTTTATCCAAATATTTACAAAAAAAATATTTTTTGCCATAAAATAGGCCCCGAAGGGCTTTTGCAACTTTTAAGGTAAAAATATATTATTTATGTCTTTAACATATTTTCATATTCTCTAAAGAGTAAATCTCTGAAGATAACAATCAGTCCAGTATTTGCATAGAAATAATTTAGAAATTGAAACTTTACATCAAATTTCAAATTACGACATAAAATATAATGTCAAATAGTTTGATAGGAAATCCACTTTAATTAAATTTGATTTAGATTTTACCTTAAGTTTACCTTAAGATAAATTAATAATTCTAAAAACTTATGTAAAATAAGCACTTATTTAATAAATATTGCATAAATGGGGTCTGAATTGAAGATGAGATGTCTTTTGAAAGGGTAAAAAACATTATAAAAGTTGTTAACAGCAAAAAAAAGATTTGATAAGAAGTTTTAATCCATGTGTCAGTTTTAATGACGTATTAACTTAGCTATAATTTAAGTCTAGCATTGATGCCAAAGTCAGTCAAGTCAGTGGGTCATCGCTTTGGATCATCTATGCTCTCATTGGAGGTATAGAAGGGCTAATTTAAATCCATATCTTCACCTGTATTTGAACACGTGCTGTATTGTTAGTATTTATCGAGATTATTCTCAGAAAACTATTAGATTTCCCTTTTATTAGTAACAAAGCATTAAAACTTTTATCGCTTTCAAGTTTTGTCCCCAATAATCATAATGTTAAGTTTGCAGTCATTTGGAAGCGTGTCTTTGCATTTAATCATTCATTTCATTACAATTATAAAAGTTTTGAAAACTCTTTTTATCGGAAAATATCATAAAATAAAACATTTTTAATCATTTATTACTCTTTTCTGCAATCGAGTGTTTGTTTATTAAACATATTATTATAAAAACTGAAAATGAGTTATGACAATAGTTTTCACTGGTTTTGTCCATTTGTATATTTTCCTGTTTATAGTAATCCACAATCAAAGGAACTCTGGCACGAAAGGATACAACTGTAAGTTTACAACATTTCTATTAAACTTATCACTTTCTAATAAGTTAGATAGATATTCATATATAAAAAAGGCAGCGCAACAACATTTTTAATACAGTATTGTTGAAATTGTAAAATAACATTGTATTCATCCTAAGTTACATGAATACCAGTACTGTATTATAGAAATTTAATTTTTGTGTTAACTTTTCATAATTAGTTCATATAATTATCGAAATCTGATTATCAATACTGCTTTGCAAAGCAATTTAGATTAGATTTTAATTATGAGTTTATACATAAATTAAATGTTGGATACCGTTTAAAGTAAGGTTATATTAGATTTTTATGCCTTTTTATCAGATGTGCTAATTTTGTGTATAGTTTTAGATCAATTTGTTGTTTACTTTAAAAATAAGTGCCTCTCAGTTATCGGTTATTGTATTTGAGATGTTTGTATACCTTTTGCTAATCTAATGATAGTTGAATACTATTTTCAAACAGCTTTCAAACCAATGCTGTAATCACTTAACTATCGCTTTTTCACAGATCGATAAATAAAGTTAAGGAAAAAGAAGGCAAAAGCAATACAACAATTCAGATCTCATATTGGGATCAGATCGCGAACGAAGAGAAGTACACTCTCGTCAAAGTTACGAATCGCGACACCACTGTTGACGCCATTAAGTCAGCGCTTCAGGAGTTTAAATGCGAGGGCGATCTCACTGACTATCAATTGTGGGTTAAGACAAGTAGAGACGACACTCCGTACCCACTGATTGGACATGAATATCCGTTTGCCATTAAAATGAATTTTGTGCGCGATTTACTCCATAGATCTAATTTAGATCTCCAGAACTTCAATAACATCGCAGCCGATAATAAGTGTATATTTATATTAAGAAAATCGTTTCCTAAAAACTCTTCACTATTGGAGAATTCAAAGAAAGCCAAAAAGCCAAGAAAACCAATTAACTGGCCCTTCAAGAAGATAAGTGTTAAGGCAGACATTTCTGTTGATAGCGGTATTTCATCAGTGGATTGCACACCAACTAAGGGTAAACTATTTGGTCAACATTTGGACCTATTGTGTAATGAGGAACGGCTTCCAAAACCAATTCAGGTGAGACCACAAGAAAGAAAAAACTCATTATCCATTTTTTAATTACACGATTAGTTATTTTCCTGCATTAAACTCAACATTCACTTGAAATGAGTGCCAATAAATCTTCGCACTAAATAAACTTTTCTTCCTTTCCTTCCCTAACCTTTTCTAATACAGAATATGCTCAAAGAGCTCTTCCAAAAGGGACCCTTCACTGTTGGCATTTTCCGCAAGTCGGCCAACGCTCGTGTCTGTAAGGAGTTTAGGGCCAAATTGGAAACTGATCCCAACTCTGATATGAATGAAGTGCCAGTTATTGTAATTGCTTCTGTATTTAAGGTGAACTTTTTTGTTACAAATTTATGCAAATTTGCTTTACATTGTCTTTAAAGTCGACATGAAATGTATTTAAAAAACTTTTGTTGGTCTGAAAACAGGAATTTTTGCGTTCATTGCCTGACTGTTTGTTACAATCGAGTCTTTATCCAAAATGGATCGAAGCGATAGCCATCGAAAATAACTGTGAGTGTCGCGAAAGGATGGCTCACTTATTGCAATCATTGCCGGCATCGTATCTGTTAGTTCTTCGTCACTTTTTGTGTGCCTTATGGTATATCTCACATCAGTCATCATTTAATAAGATGTGTTCTGTCAATCTCGGCGTTTGTGTTGGTCAGAGTCTTCTCAGTCCTAATGCCTTTGGAAGTCCAAATCCAATTCCGCCAACGTCTCAAAGATGTGAAGTAAGTCTCGTTTGAAAAACAATCCATTTATCAGAATTTGTAAGAAAAAGAAAACTTATTTTCTTTATTTGTTGCATAAGAATAGCTATAGTTATAGGAAGTAAATTAACATTACTTTTAAGCACATATACTAATACCGGTATCTCTTAATGAAATACTATATTACAAACGCTTAAATTTTTTCAATTAAATCGCTATCTCATTAGGAAATCTTATATATGTGTCAAAATTGACGCCCACTTGAAGAATAGCTATTTTTATAATTGACAAAAAACCTCTTTATGTTAACAAATATTTTAGTTTTGTGGAAAACTCGTTGCCATTAATTCATTCTCAATTTCATTATAAATAACAGGAAATGTCAAAACAAGTGCCAAAATTGATCGCATATCTGATCGATCATTGCCCCGAACTCTTGGGTGAGGACACTCTTCATCTTCTCGGAAGTCCGCCCGAAAAAGACGTCTCGCGACAGGACTCGGGAGCCGAAGAATCGGACAGTTTGAATAGTTTGCCCGACAATGGGGTGGGAAGTAATACAAGCAGTAATGGTAATCGATGTGACGATTCATCTATTGATAGCTTAGAACGCGCTCTTCTGGACGACAGTCAGGCCAGCTCTGGCAATGACCAGAGTTCGGCCACATTCGGCAATAAGATGTCTTTGTCTAACTTGAGTCGTGATTCAGGGCTCACTCTAAGCGATACTCAATTGTATAATCCAGAGGATGAAGAAAGTGAATCCGACAATTTTGCCGCCTATCGAAAGCTCTCACCACTAGTGTATCCATACTTAGCGAAATCAGTGCCACATTTAGACACAACTGGACTCGAGTCTGATATCAACCATACCTTTTCCTATGGACGTAGTGTTGGAGTAAGTATTGACGGTTCGTGTCATGACGTGGTCCGCAAGCGTCGACATCAGGGTCTTATAAGTCATGATTATCCACATTATATCAATCGTCACTATCCTAAGAATGTGACGTTCGGTCACAATCATAATCGCAATGCAAACTATAGACAGACAGTTCTGCCGAATTGCTCGGAATCGCCTGAAGTGGTTTCTCATCACAACCATATCTATCACTGCAATCATAATCCGATACAACACATCCCAATTCATTACTCAAAGTCGTACAGTTATGGCATTAATGGAGACGATCTGAATGAAAATGAGAGCCCGGATTCAGCTAATGGTAACGCAAACCACCGAGAATATCGTTATCGTAGACCTCCTTTGGCCGCAGTCCTCGGCGGTGCGCCCGTCAGCAGTTCCACAACATTTCACGACAGTATTTCTGGAGCGATATTAAGACGAAGTAGTTCAGAGGAAAGCTTAGTTCGCAAGTATGCGAACGAAGACAATGATCTGAGTTCTTATTCAATGCAGAACGCAATGACACTGCCGTATCCACAGGCGGTCCTTCAGCAGAGTTGGGGTCAAACTGTGCAACAAAATGATAGCAACACTGCGAACAAGTGCTGTAGTTTCACACCTGTCCAGTACAGCAATGGAATTAATGGCAGTTCAACTCAAGTGACATTAAGAGCTGATGTTCATCATTACGATCACTACACAAAACAGAATGCAAATGATTTGCATCAACACAACGGACACAATCATAGCCAATACGAGGCCAGCACTACAAGTCTCAACTCCTGCCGACTCGTCAGAAACGAATCCAATTCTTGTAAAACTCAACAGCAAATCATTAATGAAAGAGTTGGTAGCATTTGTAGCTCATCATCAGAAACAGCGAGTCAAAGATCTTCCATTTCAAAACAATCAAACTTATCTAAACAGTCATCTTCTTCTCTAAGAAGCAATTCGATGGGCATATCGTGTCCTCCGAGTTATGAGGAAGCGATGAATAGAAAAGAAAGGCTTTGTAGGGCTCAGAATAATATATCACAAAATCAACTAATGCTTCGTAAGACATCATCGGCTTCTACTTCATCAGCCAATTCTAATCAGATCTACGAGGAATCGGTTCGCATCTATCACGAAGACTTGCATTACAAAAACAATGTAACACATCGTGCAGTTCCAGTCAGAGTCAAGAGTAATGATTCGGATAATAGCGATGTCGAGAATAATGAACAGTTGAGAAAGAATTCAAGCACTTTATCACTACATAAACAGGTCCAAAGAGCCGCCAGTGAAGGAACGCCACTCATAAACGGCGCGCGTATTGTACGTATCTCTGCTCAAAATCATAATCACGTTCACTATCATCACTCTCATCAACAACCAGTGTCTGTGTCTGTGCTTCAAAGAAGTGCCAAAGACTTTACCCCAGAAGAATGGAAAAAAGATATTAATTGTAATGTCGCTAATTTGAGAAAACTTTTTACCACTAAATCAGCCCAGCCTTCAAATTGTGACAATACTTATAATATTTATGTGCGTCAATCCGGAAGACCTATTTCGATGTTAATCGAAAATAATAATAATAATAATAATAATAACAGTAGTAGTAATAATACGAACGCAACAGTCAAACAAAGGCCGCCATCCATTCCTTCCATTCAAGAAACGAGTTCTTTATATAATCAAAACTATAAATCAATGACTTGTCTTGAAAACGAGGGAAGAACTACTGATTTGATTAATTGTCAAACCAGTGGCAAAGGTGTTACTGTTGTTCACGTCGGACAGAATGACATTCACGGAAAGCCATCGATTATCGCCGTTCATAAAAGGTCTGATTCTGTCGGAAACAGTTCTGAAGAAGAATCTTATGTGTAAATAAACTATTTGTTTAATACCATTTTCGGACAAAGATTATAATAAAAAAAGATTTATAATAAATTATTTTCTTCGACAAAACTTATCGAAAAGTATTGATAGAACCAAATTTTTCTGCTTCAAAAAACATAAATTTTTGATAATTTGTATAACTGTTATGATTAAAAACCCCACCGTTTTTCAAAAGCAATATTATTGATAACTAGTAATTATATTAAGTATGAGTTTGAAAAATGTTGATTAAATATTAGTGTGAAATGTGTGTAATTAGCATTTGGTGAGACTTGTGGTGTAACTTGTTTTTTAAATGGCAATAATACCAAATCTTTTAATTGTATTGTATAGAATATATTGATATTTGATATGAATTTATTGTTTGCAACTAAAGTTTTAAGCACAATATTATAAGCTTTTTTATCCTAATTTCATTGCTTTTCAACATTTATGACATGAATTGGTAGAGAAACGCAATTTGTATTATATTCACCTGATTTGACATTTGATAAATAAAAGTTATTTACGAAATTTATTTTTAATCTATTTATTTACAGCATTTAATTTAATAAAATATAAATAAATGGTAACTCAATTGATAATACTCTTCAAATAGTAATTTAATTAACTTATCGGTTCAAACCCATGATTGTTAGCTATCATTGAATAGAAATTAAAACTTTTAAAATATCTAATATGTATAATGGGTTTTAAGGATTGAAATATAGGTGAGAATCATCGGCATTTCTTAGAAGTTACTTCAACTTTTAACCTATGGATCGAATTATAGGAAACAATTTATTTAATTATATTCATCTATAGCTTAAAAGTAAACTAAATTATTATTTGAGTTCAAATTTCTAATATCTCACATATTTGTGAAATTTTTGAGCTTATTTTCATTGTTTTGACGAATTTCTGAAAATTCACTTAAATTCAAGAAAATTATTATAACATTGAGAAATATTGTTTCACATATAAATTTAAATAAGACTGAGTCTGAACTAGAAATTCTGATGACAATTAATTAATACTCTTATTATAATTTAATAGAAATACGATTTACAATAATTAAGTTTCTGTGAGAAAAATGAGAATTTTAGGATTTAAAATAATTGAAAGATTTATACAGAAAGTATACATTAAATATGAGATAAATATAAGGATACAATAAGTTGAGTGTATTGTATTTGCATACTTAACATTCATTGATTGGAGTATTTAATTTGAACTAAAAGTGTAACAAAAGTATGTAAAGTAACCTCAAAATTATTTTATACTATATTTGATCACTTGAAATGATATGAGAACCTAAAATCCTATTCCTGGTTCATAAATAACAGATATTTAATACAAATT
>JAQGAN010000118.1:0-14541 GCA_034697745.1 Nothrus palustris
GAACAAATAGTTAATTAATTGTTAGTTTATTAGTAAATAAAAGACTAATTAATTACAAAATTGAGTTAATATTTAGTTTGAAAAAACACATAAAAGACAACAGAATTGATTAATTTATACATAATTTAAAGCTGTTTACGTCCTAAATAAATAAGCGTTACATTTAATTTATAAATAAATATAAAATCTATAGTTAATATCTATGATTAGACGAACCAGAAATGGCAGCCTTTTCGGCTTCAATCTCAGCTCGTTTTCTGGCAGTGAACGCGTCCTCAATCTTATCGTCTTTTTGTCCTCCGCCATAGAGTTCTTCATTATATTCTTCCAATTGTTTCATAAATCCTGCGTTTGGTTTAGAGAAAGGACGCGCTTCTCGTACCTAAACATTAGTTTAACATATTTTTTGGATCAGTTGTTAACTAAAATTGCATTTTTTGTATACATTTTTATTATGTAATTAAAAACATGTTTTTTCGGAAGTCAAAAGTTTTTCTATCATTAAAAACATTTTTTGGATCTTTTTATACCTCTTATGAAAAAGTTTAGGAAAAGTTTGAAATTTTTTCCTTTTTTTGTTTTTAAAAGTCTTTAAATAAAAGTCTAGAAAAAGATTTAACAAAATTTTGCAGAAATTAAATAATTGCCAAAAATAAGACATAAATAAAGTCTAAAATAAGAGATTAAATGAATTGAAAAAAGTGGTAAAACTTAAATATTGGATAAAAATGAATTAAAATAAGGAAAGGATAGATAACTTACAGAATTGAGAGCATCGGTAAAAGTCTTTTTTTCTTTATACATGAGATAAGCGGTGCAAATGGTAGTACATCTCGAAACGCCTGCATTGCAATGGACTAAACAATTGCCGTAATGTCGGGCGTCGTCTATGAATTCAAAGCATTCGTCAAAACATTTTCTAATATCAGTTTCTGGAACGTCAAGTATTTCTAGTTTTTTGTAATTGTAATCGTCTTCGAAAGAGTTGGCCACACCATAAGCCAGATTAAGAATGTGTGTTATCTCGTAAGTGTCCAGCACTTGTTTGTCTTGTGCCACATCTTGAGATGCTATACAACCAAATGGTTATATCAGTTCTTAGTTCTTAAACATTGTAAAATAGCTTAAGTTGTTTAGTATTGTTTAGTATAGTATTTAGTATTTATGTAAAGAATTTTATTATAGACTTAGTATTTATTAATGAAAAGTTTTTTATGTGATTGATTGACAAAAAAATTATTATAAACATGTGTTTTCTAGGCTTACATGTTGTTTATTAAAAGTCTGCTAAAAGTTTGATATGAAATATAACACTCAATATTGAAATATGATATTTGAAAGTTAATAATCAGATAGTTTTGTGTACTTAATCATTAATTAAGTTTTCAAAGTTATAACTTTATAAAAAACCTTTTAATTAAGTATTGATTTTAAGTTCAGATATTATTTAGAACTTTAGTATAAAAAAAGTTTCATTAAGTATGAGCTTTTGATTGATTAGTGATCTACTTATCATTTAAAAAAATTATATCAGTGTTGCGCAAAGTCCTAAACCTAAGATTACATGGGAGGATATTTTTTATTAGGAGTGTAGTCATTAGACATATATAAATTTAAAACCAATCAAAGGATATCCGCAACTCATTATCTAATATCAAATTGATATACAGTAGACTTTCGTTATAGTGAAGTTGGATATAGTGAATCTCCTGATATAGTGAACAGTTAAAAATGTTGAATTAGGTTCAGTTCCCATAGAGTTAATGTTAAATTATCTCTGCTTATAGTGAATGGATATCTGTTGCATTTGCCCGTTCATTATAACGAGAATCTACTGTACGCGGAACATATAGGGTAGTAAATGCAGTAAATAGTGGGGAGGGGTGAGTGAGTCTATGCAAAACAAAGCGGGGGTATTTGGAGTAAGGCTATGCCACTTGGGTAACCCTGAGTTGAAACTTTTTTAATAGGTACTTTTAATACTGTATTTAACATTTGTTTTAACTTAAGATGAAATGAAAGTTTACATTAAATCATTTTAAAATGAATGACTTTATCTATGATTAGATTAACGATTAATTGAACGATATGTTGAACTTAAAGCAAATAATGATAAATAAAAACTATGAATATAAGCATTAATACGATTGTGAATACATTTAATCACTAAAAGGAAAAAAAGAGATTAATAACTAAGCGATTAATGCATTTGTTGTATTATATGTCGCACAAGTTCACAGGTTTACAGCGTTTGCCATAAATGTCAGTAAATGATAGATATATCAGAAAAAAAGTCACGTCTAGTCATTCGCTTGTTTTCCAGACGTTTATAACAAATCATTAAAAAAAAGTTCTTATCCTGTATTCATATTTAGCCTCAAATGTCTGTATCAATAGCTTCAACGATACTTAATTGGCAAATATCTACTTAAATATAACATTTCTTAAACTATGTTAACCAAGAATTATGAGCTTAATTACGACGATTACCTCTTCAGCGACTCTGAAGACTCTGGTTCTGGTTCTGAAGAACGTTATGAACCAAATAAACAGGCATTAAATAATAGAAATGAGTCAAAAGAGATCAGCGAAGAAGGGATTCATTTGATCCTAAGTCCGATCGAAGAATCAGAGGATGTTTTTATAGATCAGACGGAAGATAATAGAAAAAGGGATTCATTGGTGAGATATTATATGTTGAAACTTTTACATTGATATTTCAATGAATTTCATGTTATTTTTTGTTTATAAATAATAATAATAATAATAATTAGGAACTGAGATATAGCTCAATGACGACTAAGCGTATGAAAAAAGATATAATGCCGTCGTTTGTAAGACCAGTAAATCCAAGTCGAGAACAAGTGAAGGATTATATAACAAAATCAACACTAGATTTGAGTAATTGGCGAAGATTTAGAGAACAGTCAAAGTTGGGACAACTCATGCAGGGATCGGATTTTTGGATAAGAAATGGAATAAGAGATAGAAGTGATCGCATGCCTCGACCTGTCCCGCCTATAGTCCATATATCTCAGACCTTCAGCTCTCACTCTCGAGCTGAAAATCCCTCTCGAGTTGAAAATGACATTTTGGGTGATTCTGACCCTCGAGTCCGAAATAAAGCCGAAGCAAATGCTTTTAATATGATTGTAGTCGAGATCTCAGATGCATTAGAATAATGCAAAAACGATATCTATTTATTAATTATCAGAATTTTTTGTATGTCTTCTTTTGCGATATAGAATTCAATAAAGAATTTTTCACTTTTTCATGAATGAAAGTTTATATTCATTAAGTTTTTTTGAATAATAAATATAGAAAATGCAGATTAAAAAATTGGTAACAGAATAAATAAATATTCTTATTTAATATTCTTCGAGTTCCTTATAATTAGATTAATCACTGAATTGTGTAAATATTTTTACTATAAGTAAATGTCAAAATGTCTGAAATTATAGATTACAGATGTTTTTGCTCTTAATTTGTAAAAGAAAAGTAAAATTTAAAGATATTGTGGAAGAAATTTTTTTTCCCACATAGTGTGCGAGCGATTCTGCAGTTTTTGCAATGGCTTTCAAAATCTCGAAGGCTTTGTATAATTCTGTTGTCTAAACTCAAATATGTTATACAGTGATACCTCGTTATAGTGAACCTCTTTAGAGTGAATCCGAGTTAGAGTTAATAAGGATTTTGGTCCAAATCATAAAAAACTAATACAATTTCACCTCTTTATAGTTGCACCTCGTTATAGTGAACACTCGAGTTCGGTCCTCAGAGGTTCACTCTATCGGGGTATTACTGTATTAATACTATTATATCAGCAAAAATGTTGCACAACTTTTTTTGTGTACACAAAGAATCCGTAAATATCAGAACAGCTTAATTGATGGTAAGACCAGTTTATACAGAAATTCTAAACTAATGGTGCAATAAATCAAAAAAATATTACACAATACTGTAGTTGAAAAAAGTTTGAAAACAATATTTTGAGACATTGTTTCAAAAAGAAAGTTATTTAAGAAATTTTTATCATCCTTAACATTGAAATGATATAATATTAGTTATGAAGTTAATATTTTTGACGATCAGACTAATTGATTGATTATTATGTTTATACAATTTTCAACTTAAATGCCAAATCAATGACATTTTAGCTGATAATAAAGTTCTTAAAAAACTTTTAAAAGTAAAACTAGTACTTCGTTTATCAACTGAAAGCCAGCTTTTAAGGGCTAATTTGGGTTCTGAGCGAATATTTTTTGGCAAACATAATGAGATTTTTTCTCTACACTCTTTGAGAGTTATTCTGTTCATGAAATTCTACTAAACTGTCGATAAATTTTAAATTATGACAATTTTCAGACTAATTTACGAACAGAATATTAAATTCTTAACACAGAATATTAAATCCTTAACGGAATATTAAATTCTTAACACAGAATATTAAATCCTTAACAGAATATTAAATTCTTAACACAGAATAACAAATATTATTAATTCAGGAATATTAAGGAATTGAGAATTAAAGTAATCAAAATTTTGAAATTCTTAATTCATTGACATTCAAAGTAATACATCCTATGTTTGAATGTTTAAACTAAACGAGAATTTAAGTTAAAGTTGAAATAATAACGAGATCTTATTTCCTTTATTTACATAATTAATAATGTAATCATTGGTGAAATAATTAAAATTCTTTATAGATATAAATATTACAAATTCAGAGAATTAGATATTTTAAGGAAATTCCTATTTAAGTGGATATATAGTGTATTTATTTTATAAATATATTTATAAACAATTATAATCTATGTGAGAGTGTTGTGTACTTTATAAGCAATAGCTATCCATAGCTTTTATTTAAAATTCAAAATCTAATCATATTTAGGATAACTTGAAGTATAAAATTATAGTAAAATTCAATTATTTTTGCATAAAGTCTGAAGAATTAATCGGTTTTCTCAAATATTTCATTAGATATCAATAGAAGTTATAGAAAGTTTTTTTATTTCAATAATTAATTTTGAATTCAAAAAAATTTAGTTCAACTTTGAAGTGAAGTTGTGGTTAAATCTTAATAAGAGTTAAGACTTTTTATCAAAAAGTTTTGAGAATTAGATTATTTTTTTCAAAGAAAGGATTATTTTCTTAAACCAAAAGAAACTATTCATTGAATAAACAATTGCTTAATTTCCGATTCTATTATGTAATCATAATTAAGCTCTTTTGATATGTTTCTGCCATTTGGTTAACAAAAATCAACAATAGTTATAGTTTTAAAGTTTTAAATAAAGGGTAAAAGTCATGGAAAATCATTAATCATACCATCAATTTGTGATAAATTATTTACAAAAATTTTAAATACATATCAAATAAATTTTACAACAAATATATACAGAAATAGAAGCTTATTATTATATTTAGACTAAACATCGGTTTCAAGGAATAAGTGTTAAGAAATCATACGATTAACTATTCTTAACTTTATTTAGTTTAATAAATAAATCTTAAGTAATATCTTTTTAAATTCAAGAATGAATTTATGAAATTTTTGAACTATTTTTTTAAATTCAAGAATGAATTTATGAAATTTTTGAACTATTTAACTGATTATTATTAGATTTTTGAAATGCAATTAAAAGTGAAAATTAGTTTTTATGTTAAGGTTTTGACCTCAAAAAAAGAGTAAAAATAATAATCAATAGCAGAATAGTTATGACACATATTCTGGATTATTCTTAAGTAAAAATATTCTTCAAAAGCAGAATATTTTCTCCGAATGTAAAGAAATGTAAAGCATTGGAACAGAAACTAAATTTTTTTATATAATTAATGAATTTCAACATCAGAATGAATAGCAGTTATTCTGTGAATTGAAAAGTTATGACTTGTCTTTATTGAAACAATAAATAAATGGAAAACTTTTCTAATATCTTTGATTCAAAAAATTTCTTAAATATTTTGATAATAATGTAAACATTTTAGGAACTAATTCTCGATTTATAGTCTTGTCTTTGAAGAGGAAAAAACTAATTGAAAGAATAACAACTCAGTTATAAAACTATTCACTCAAAACAGAAAATGAGGTCAATTGAGACGACATTTGAAAGTTTGCCTAATAGTAGATCACAGTTAGAGAAACACTGTTTTATATGTAAAGAGAGAGTCAGAGAGTCTAAGAGAGAGAGAGAGAGAGAGAGAGCTGAGAGAGTCTGAGAGAGATGGAGAAAGAGAGAGAGAGAGAGCTGAGAGAGTCTGAGAGAGAGCTGAGAGAGATGGAGAAAGAGAGATAGAGAGAGGGAGAGAGAGCTGAGAGAGTCTGAGAGAGAGCTGAGAGAGATGGAGAAAGAGAGAGGGGGAGAGAGAGCTGAGAGAGTCTGAGAGAGATGGAGAAAGAGAGAGAGAGCTGAGAGAGTCTGAGAGAGTTGGAGAAAGAGAGAGAGAGAGCTGAGAGATAAAGTCAGAAAATGAGAGAGCGATAAATATGAGAGGGAGTGAGAGAGTAAAGAATGAGATGAGTCTTATGTTGAGCTGGAGTGAAAGATATACACCAAAAGCTCTCACAAGACTTTCATTTATGCATTAATAAAATTTATATATAACTAAAGCATGAAATGAATTTAAAATCTATTTATAAACTGTGGAAAATTTTCTGGTTCTTAAGAGCGAAGAGATTTGAGACATTTTGAGATTTAGCGCAAAAGTTTTTAAGTTATGTTTTTTTAATATTTTTTTTATTATAGATCTTTAGAGGTTTGGCTTAAAAGCTAATTAGATTAATCGCTAATTCAATTATATTGACATAAATTATATAAATTATATTAAATGTAGTTTAAGGTACTTATAATTTGTAGATTATTTTAATGATAAGCCTTTAGATTTATTGAAACATAAAATTATAAACTGAATAAACATTTAATAATCATAAAAATCAATTTAAAGTTTAAAGTTTAATAATTTATAAAAATTAATAGAATTTTCTTAAATAAAACAAAATATAATCCAATATTTCATAAAATCAAAATAAAAGTTACACTTAAAGCAAATTAATATAAATTTCAACTAAATTATATCAAAATCAGGTTAAACCTCAATATTATATAACAATAAAAAATACATTAAATATAGAAAAGTATTAATAGCTAATAAAATGAATAATAATAATAATAATAATAATAAGAATTGAAAAGGAAAAACTTACATATCATAAGTCCGGGTATAATCATCCCGACCTGTAGATCAGGCTTGTTATCCACGACATAACCGGTCCCCTGAAGGCCCTCCTTCTTAACTGTTTGTACACCTTTGGCACCTCTTTTTTCGGTAACCAACTCTCCCGAACCAGTGGTCACTTTGGTCTCAACTTTTTTAAGTTTTCGCTGCGAAAAATTTCTAATCGCGTCGAATAGTCCGCTCCGATCGATATCGTCGGCCATACTCTTCATCTAATATCTAAACATATATTTTTTGCTATAATTTTATGCTTTTTAACTATCAATTGGACGGCAATTCAATTGGAAGGAAATCTCTTATTTTTCTTTATTAACGATATATTTATTAATTAATAAACTATCAAAACGACTTCAATAAAAAACTTTTTTATATAATATAATTTCAATTTTCAAAATATAACAAAAAATCTTTTACTTTATATATATTTTTAATAGTCTTATATTCAACTAAAACTCAACATAACTGATGATTATATGAAATGATAAGTACGTTATTCTAACTAAATATTTAGTATCCAATGTTTGGGCGTTTGGCTTAATATTGAGACAAAATAATGTTTATAGAAGTTTTGTCTCTTAAAAAAGAAACTTATTTTTTATTATTGTTTGAAATGTTTTGAACGCCCAAACGCTTGAATAAGAGATAGAAATTTTCAATAGTCTTTTGTTAATAAACTGACTGTTTCTGATATTTTGAAAGTCAGTCAGCTTTTGAGGAATGTGTGACACAAGTTATAGCAAATGCGCACTCAAGAGCTCTATTAGTTTTAATAGGTTTAATGTCTGTTTTGCAGAGAGAAAAAAATCTACTCTAACAACACATAGAAGATGTTGGAAATGATGATGAGATTGTGTTTGCATCATTGCTAGCACAAAAATAAATCTATTTTTAAATCTCATTTTTCTAAAACTTAACTAACACTTTCACTTTCGATTCTCTGTCGCAATAATTACTTATTTTTATTAAAATGTTTACTCTTTTTAAGAAATTAAGAAAATCTAATTAATGTTTAAGACTTTTTATTAAGTTTTCATAGCTTTTGATCGCAAAATATAACTAAATAGTAATTTTTGAACCATTTTTGAACCATTTTTGAAACATTTTTGAAACATTTTTCGCTACAAAATTCAGTTCAAAATAGACTTCTTATGAGAGAAAATATTACGTAAAAATAGTTTCTATTTTTTCGCACAAATGATAAAAATATACTTAAAATACGTTTAACTTTTAGGCATTTATTTCTATTTAAATGATTGTGTTTTTTCTATGAGTAACAAAACTTTTTTTAGATATTCATTAACTAAAGTTTCCCCTGTTTTTGATATTATTTATAATTCTTAATGTTTTTTTCAAATAATCATTTATTTGACGTAATATTTATACCTATTTTTATCTCTAATGTAAAGAATTGTCAAATAATAACATTTTATAGTATTTTTAAAGTGGGAGTAAATCAAAGGTTTTTTTATAAACTTAACTAAAAGAATATTCTTGTATTCATTAACAGCTCTTAAAACGGATATTATATATATTATTAGAAAATACCTCTAAACTTGTTTTTGAATTTACAGATAATTAACAATTTATAAAAATATCTAATCTAAAAAAGTTGTTAACCCTTTATATATAAATTGTAATTAAGTTTATAGCTATTTATTGAATAAACTAATAAATTATTCACTTTTTATATGTGAATTGATATTCAAAACTAATTAATTGTTTAATTTATTGATTAATTTAAATAAAAATGTGAGAAATTTTGCTGATTTAAAGCTTAAATGAAATGAAATATTTTTTTGAAGTTTTTTCTAAAGCGGAAAACTATTATGAATTGAAAAATTGCTACAATTTTTGTTTTTACTTTTTATAATTGAAATAAAAGTTATTTTAATTCAAACAATGGTTGACTTTGTATTTGATTTCATAACAGATCCGAGAATAAGATCTAAAGACAAAAGTAATTGTTTTATTTTGTGTTAATTAATAAGGAATTAAAGTTTCTTAAAGTAATGAACAGTAGTTTTAAATGTAATTCAAATACAATTATTGAATAGGATTTGAAATAATATAAAATTACTGTTAATTATGAGACATTTTAGACATTAATTAAATGAAAAATTATTTAACAATATTTTTGAAAACAGTAATCACTTTATAATAAAGTTTTTTGAAAACAAAACAATTAAATTCATTATTGAATTATTGCTAAACATTTGGACTAAATTTGAATTAAAAATAACTAAAAATAAATTAAAAACAGCAAAAAACTAAAGAATAAATAAATAATAAAAACTAAATAAATAAAAACTAAAAAATAATTACATAATTAAAACCAAAAACAGATTATTGTTGACCAGAAAACAACTCTTCAAAAAATAATAAATAACTAATAATTGAAAATCGCATTTAATATAATAAATACCAAAAAACAACACAATTGAAGTCTAAAATAGAATAATAATCGCAATTAATTAGTAATTGAATTCTTCTAAATGTTTTCAACTAATTTCTGGTCCGGTTTTTTGGTCACTTTAATAGTGAACGTCTCCCGAATAGCGTCTGGTCTCTGCTCTGATTTGATGGCTTTGCGGACCTGTTTTGCGGCTATGGTTGAGAATCGGAGATAATTGAGTCCAACTGTTCGCCAATAAGTCATTGTTTGATTAGTTTTTTATTACTATTTATTATAAAATTATTTGTATTTTTATTATTAATATTAAAGACTTTTAATACTATTTAAGGTGTGGTTTCACGACCTCTATTGAGTTGTATTGTATTTGTATTATGGGATTTAGTACTTTTTGAGGTATACTGTTTATTACGAATATGCTTTAGATTTTACTCATATAAAAAGTACTTAAGACTATATATTAGTTAATTTCGCAATAACTATCTTAGACTTGTATGCATTGTTAGTACAGTTAAACCTGAATATATGAACTCCGTATGGACCATGTCTCAAATTAATTAGTTCTTTTACATTTTACTTTTATATAATTAACTTAATAGGACTTTTAAAAAATTAAATATGTTTATATGCAATAAATATATACGTCTTGCAGTCATCAGACATCTCGTAATTAATATAAATGTACAGACGAACCCGTTTATAACGAACATATTTTATGCAGCAATTTTTTAGATTTGTTTAAAAAGTGGACACTTATAGCGAATCCCGGTTATAACTCGCACTTTCTCCTACACCGACCTGTTCGTTATAAACGGGTTCGGCTGTATATCAAATTTGAAAGATGTTTTTATTAAGTTTTATAAGTTTTTGATTTAAAGTATACTAAAAATATTGTAAGTCTGAACTTCTCTTATGTTGAACTTTTACAAAAAAGCAGATCTGCTTAAATCCAATTATTTCTCATATGAAATGGTATTTTATTAAAAGAAATATATCTATTATTTATATTTTTTTGTAAGTCTATAGAATTAAATGCAAAAATACGAGTCAAAGTTATAGTATCTCTCATTTTCTTCAGTGAATTTCTAATACAATTAATATTAATTTCAGTTAAACCACAAATTATGTGATAAACAGATAAACCAAAATAAATGCCTAAAATTGCACCCAAAGTACAAATCAAATCATAAAATGTCATAATTGGTTCATTTCTATAAGTAATAATGGGTTGGCTGTCATCCCATTCTATGTCCAAAGTTTTATCACTAAATGAATATTCAATAAAAGAACTTTCCATTTCATTAGTCTTTGTTTTCTTAACTAAATTATAATTGTCTTCAACACAATCTTTAGGACAAAATTCATTGCATTTTGAAAAATAAGTTTCATTTCTTCGGAGATTTTCATTAATAATTTTTTGATTACAAACAGAATATTCTTTATATTCAAAATTACTGTCAAATTCTGTTATGATTTCTGAGAAATTCCAATAAAAACAGTTAAAACTTTTGATATAATAATTCAAAACACATTTTCTCAGACAGTCTTCGTTTGAAATTGAATTGAAAGCTGAATGACTTGAATAATGACTGCATTCACCGAAAGGCCATTCAAGTCGTTTATGAGAAGTCTTTCTGAGTTGAATCACTTCATCAATAGAATTGATGTCTTCACTAAAGCTCTCTATTTTATCTCTTAATGCAAAATAAGGTTTATTTATAGAGTGAATGAATATTCTTATAGAATGTCCGAAATTTACATTTTCTGAACAGAATTTTGTTATTTTAAGCAATATTTTTCTCATTAACTGATATTTAGTGTTGAAAACAATGCTTTTCTGTTGAATTCTGTCGAATAGAAATGTGTAACAAATCTTATTTTTATTCCTATAATTCCCAAAAATTGGAAATATTTGATCACAATTAACACCATTTTTATAATATTTGCCATTATTTAAAGCAAAAAGTTTGCAATTCATAGCATCAGAGAATCCAAATTGTCTAAAAATTTCAGTTTTGTTGAGTGAATCGGAATATTCTTTAAAATATTTCTCAAATTTTAAATTCAAAGTTTGCGTTTCATTTACTTTTCTATTATTATCCAAACTTTGATTTCTCAAAATTTGTATTCTTTGTGTCAAAAATGTTTCATTTTTCCAAATATTGTTAGAAATTATTGATCGAAAACCATTACATACAGTGATTGCAGGAATATCTATATTATCATTATTTATATTAATTAAATCTATTTTAACAATAGTTGTGAAACTTAAATAACTTCTGATCTGTACAGCCATTAAATATATTATTAGAAATCCACAAATGATTATTATAATTGTCTGCAAAATAGCATTTTTCAAAATTTAATCTATTATTCAATTAATAATTAACAAAAAGTTAACTCACATTTAAATGTATTTTTAGGAAAAAATATTTCATTTTGTTTAAGAAACGGATGTGAAAGCAATTGCTATGATTTAAATTAAAGTTAATTAAATTGAAAATATCGTTAAATATTTGAATAATAGATATTTTACACCAAAGACCTATTAAACCAGTAAATGATATAATGTATTCAAATAAACTCATTTGCGGTCTCGATATGAATGAGATATAAGTTTTTTCATTTGGATTAATACTTAATCCAAATTCTTCAATATTTTCCATTAATAGAGATTTATAACTAAAATAGTAATAGTTTTCATCACAAGAAGTTAAACATAATTTGTTACAATATATTGATATAGTTTTGAATGCCTTTAATTCACTATTTGTAGTATTTTTGCAAATATTAATATTTAATGGATTTTTATTATTTTCTTCATTCATCTCAAATGTAAATGAATTTTCATAAGGAATGCATTTATGACTTATTAAATATCTTTTAAGAATACAATCATTAATGCAATGGCTTTGACTTTTTATACCAGAAGTTTTATAATTCATACAATTTGTGTCATAAGGTTTTGGTAAACGTTTGAAATGTATTTTATTAAATAAAATAATGGATTGAAAGACATCTTTCATATGAATCTTCTCGAGTGAGAGATAAGACGGATATTCTGTTGAATCGTGAATAAAAAGCGATGAATTAATAGTATTTTCGTAGACATAGATTTTTCCCATCGATGAAAGTCTTTCAATATATGTCTTATTAATAATCAATTCATTCAAAATAGTAAAACATTTTCCGATTGAGGACAAAGTGATATCTGTTTTAAATATTTGACTGCATTTATCTTTAGAATTAAAATAATTTCTATTTTCTATTTTTATAGAATTTAAATAACAGTTTGAATTAACTCTAGAATTATAATCAAATTGAAGGTTCTTATCGCAAACACTGATTGCCGGCATTTCACTGTATTTAATGCCACCATTTTTGAGATAATTATCATTAAATCTTACGCTAACTGTTGTTGAAAACAATAAATATTCAATCGTTAGGGAAACGAATTGGTGTATAAAACACATGAAACAAATCAATTTTATAATAAGTTTAGTATTTATATATTTAAACAATTGCTTAAATTGTTGTATAAATAACTGATTAATTATATAGTAATTCAAACATTTTGTAAATACTTTCTTGAGAAATAATACGGTATAAAAATGGTCAAAAACCGAAAGCCCTAACCATAAAGACATTATTCCTCCTATATTTGTAGCTAAAGAGACGAGAGATGTTATAGCTATAGATCTGAATGCAATGGTTTGAAAGGCCTTTCTTGTAATCAAAATATCTATCATTTTATCCCTTTTAAGCTTAGGTCTTAGAGACCATTCAGTTTTATAATATTCTTCGACACAATTTCTTTTGCACTCTTTTGAACATTTGGTTTCAGAAATTTTTTGATGGATTTGTGTTTTGTTTTGTGTTTTGTTTTGAGTGAAAAACTTTAGAGAAATCTCACAATTATTTGTGAGCGGAAGATATCCTCCATTTAATGGATTTAAGAGACAATTATTTTCAGAGATTTCTTCATTAATTAGACATTTTTGAAAGCATTGTTGAAATGAAGACAAACTATTATTTTGTTTATAATGAAAACAATCACTTCTATGAGGAAATGGCAATGAATTGGTTATGATTTTTGAGAATAGAATCTTATGAGACATTTCCAGCTCTTGATTACTATTAAAATTTTCCTCAATTATTATCATTGGTTCGAATTGTTCTAAACTCGAAGAATGAATTCCAATATAAAATCTCGAACTGAAAGCATTGTATTTATATTTATATTTATTAGAAATATATTTATTGAAATTTCCTAAAATATCAAAAACTATAGTTTTATTAATTTTGAAAGCAATCCAATCATTGTTAGACATATGAAACTTGTTTTCTGTACTTAACTTTTGTCGTTTATTGAAAAATGTGAAACACTTTCCATATTTATTCGGATGTAATGTTTGGATAACTTTAAAACTTTTATAACAATCATTCAAAACAAGTTTTTCAAAATAATTTGAATGAATATTTGCTGAACAACTGATTAACTCTTTTGCAGATAAAGTTTTATCAAATAATTCACTTGAATTCAAAGTTGTTTCGAAAAGTTTTGTATAATTTCTATAATAATTATAAACAATTTGTGAGAAATTAAAGGCATTACTTCTTAAACATTGAGAACTATCAAGAAGATTTTTTTCGACATCACATTCAATATTGTCTTCATTGAACTCAAATTTTTTGCTTGAATTAAATTTAATAACCATTTCATCGATTGTAGACTTTAACCAAATTTTTTCACTACTCGTACAGATTGTAATCGACGGCAATTCAATATATTCTTCATTATTGATATAAATTTTGATTTCATAGGGATATGAAAAATATTCAAATGTTATATCAATTATTAAATAAAACATTACTGAAATACATAAATATTTGAT
>JAQGAN010000119.1:0-14530 GCA_034697745.1 Nothrus palustris
TCTATATTTCAAATAAACTATTAACATTTACATTAAGAAATATAAATTAGTCCTGGCAAAGTCACATCCGCACCCGCGGGTGTAGTCGGATAACCGCCACATCCGCTTGATGCGGAGCGGATCGGGTGTGATGACTGATGGGTGCGGAGCGGAGCGGGTGCAAATTTTTTTGATAGAAATAACCGCAATTTTTTGACAAATAGAACATTTTAGGAACTTTTCAACTGTAAAATTGCTTTTTAATAGACAATAAATTAACGAAATTTATACGGAAGATTGCGCTTTGATTAGAAAGTCATTTATTAACATATTTTTGAATACAAGCAAGAAATAAAAAACTGTATTAATAGTTAACTCGAAATATAAACATTTTATTTGTTTGCATTAATTCATTTAAAAACAATTAAAACTTTTGAACGTGTTTTTCACTTTTAATAATAGAATGAATAATTTTTAAAATTCAGACAACTTAATGCTATAAAAGCTAATAATGGATATATCAAAGAATAAAAGAAAAAGTGTTTCAAATGAAAACAATTTAAATAAAAAGAAATCTAAAATCAGTGAACCCTTTGCATCGACTTCTGGACAATCATTCTGTTTAGTGTCTATTGATATCAATAGTGAAGAATTGGTCAAACAATTAATTAATAAAAGCGATTCGAGAGTCACTTTAATTGAAATTAAATCAAAGAGTAAAGGTTGGCAAAAATTTAATAGAGTATTAATAGACGGAAATAAAATTGATTACGCAAAGTGTAAATCATGTGCAAGTCTTGTCAAATCTGACCACAAAAGCGGAACAAGTAATTTGAATAATCATAAATGTAATGAAAGTAAGTCTTCATCTGATCAAAAAGAAAGTATTGTTAAGCATTTTTCGCGAATAATTCCACAAAAAGTTGTCGAGATTATGTAGTTTTGCATCGATAGCATCGGCTAAAGACATGACTCCTTTCACTTCGATTGAAAAACAAAGTTTCAAATTATTAGCTCAAGAATTAATAAACATTGGCGCGGCCTATGATAAAGTCAAAGTTGAAGACATTCTTTCGAATAGGATATCAGTTTCTAATCATGTGGACAACATTGATATTAAAGTTAAAGCTTTAGTTATCGAAGAATTGAAAAATTTTAAAGCACTTGGAATTACATGCGATCATTGGGTCCGTGACTTTAATAAGAATAGTTACCTAACGATTACTTGTCAATATATAAAAGATATTGAAGTTAAAGCAAGAGTTTTAGCTACTATTTGCACAGAGAATAAGCGAAGCCTTACAATTAGATCTGATATCACTAAAGTCTTTGATTATTTCAAATTACAAGAAGTTAAAAAATTTGGTCAGCCTTAACCATTGTCTTCCCATTTTTTGAAAAATCATAACTCCATAACCGAAAGTGACATCGATATCCGGCCTTCACCTAAAATCATCACAAATCAAGTGCTATCACATATCTAAATTTCAAGGTCATCCAAGGTCAAAAATGTTTTTGACACGCCCATTACAAAACTTAAGCCACGCCTTCAAAAATTTCTTTTACTCATGCTTACTCAGAAAGTGAAAGAAATTTTGAAAAATTCCTTATAGGAGCAGAGATAATCGAATTTAAAGTTATACAGTACTACCATTTTTTTAAAAGGCTACCTTGTTTTTCAAATCCTATTAAGAAATTGGGTCCCAATTTAAATTTTTAGTTTTTTGAAAACTTTATGATTCATCATTGAGAAACAACTTTATGAGTATTAAATGTTACTTATGTTTCAAATTAAATCAAATTTAGATAACTTTTCAATCTTTAATTTTATGCCATTAAAACTGATACAGTCGAACTCACTTATAACAAACAGGTCAGTGCAGCCCAAAGTGCTCGATATAATAGGGATTCGTTATAAGTGTCCACTATTTAAAGAAATCTAAGAATCAGCACATACGATATGATTCTTTATAAATATCTACTTATCAAAGAAATCTAGGAATCAGTACATACAATATAATTCGTTTAAAGTCGATTATCTCTGCTCCTATAAGGAATTTTTCAAAAATTCTTTCACATTCTGAGTAAGCATAAGTAAAAGAAAACTTTAGAAAACTTTTGAAGGCGTGGCTTAAGTTTTGTAATGGGCGTGTCAAAAATATTTTTAACCTTGGATGACCTTGAAATTTACATAGGTGATAGCCCGACTTACCTGTAAATGCGATACTTTCACTGATAATATAAAAAAAATAATTCCTAACTTTTATGGATAAAAATTTTCATTTAAAGTTTGGTCAAAATCGGTCAACGCTAAGGAGTTGACAAAGCCTTAAAACCTTGATATATGAGTTTTGTCAATTATTCATATGGTGAGGTCCGCACAATTATTATAATAGAGTTTATATATTAATGAATTATGCAATGATTGTAATTGCAATTACAATTATTATACTTTCAATTATCAATTTAATTCAGAGACATACAAAAATGGGAATACGTGCCTTTGGGCCCATTTTTAGCTAAAAATTTAGGAACTTCAATAAGTCCATGGATTGTAACGATGGAAGCATTAGAGCCTTTCAAAGTTGCGAACACAATCCAGGATCCGAAACCATTTGAATATTTAAATCATAGCGATCCATATAATTTCAATATTTCCCTGAATGTGTCCATAAAACCTGAGGGATCTAACGAGGCGACGACTATTTGCAATTCTAATTTTTCGTACCTGTACTGGACGATGAAACAGCAATTGGCTCATCACTCTATTACTGGTTGCAATGTATTCAATAATTAATTAATCATTTTTTCACACAGAAACAAATATTCTAATTTCAAATTATTTATTTATTTATAGTTAAAATCAGGTGACTTGTTAGCAACCGGAACAATAAGTGGCCCTAATAGTGAGTCTTATGGATCTTTATTAGAGTTGTCTTGGAAGGGAACTAAACCTATAGCTCTTAAGGATGGCTCAACGCGTGCCTTCTTGAAAGACGGCGATGAAGTCATATTGACTGGTTTTTGTCAAACAGAAGAATACAAAATTGGATTTGGATCTTGTTCTGGAAAATTAATTCCAGCGCTCAATTTATAAATCTTTATAAAATTTTAATTTTCTAATAATTTTTATAATTTACAACATTATTATTTTGAATCTTTTTTTTACTACAATCGTTGAATAGACTTATTTTATATAAATTTTTGTAAGGGAATTAATTTTACACAAATAATTGGAAAAAATATTAATGAATAAATATTACGAATAAATTGAGATACACTTTTATTAGTAGCAAATTCACAAAATTCTTCTATAGGTGTCGTCGATATATCTTTACCAAAAAGTCGATTCGGTGTTTTACACGTAACCCCTTTTATAGCATGTGAGCGAATCCAAGTCGCAAAATTGGTTTTGCCAAAGTCACAAGTGCAGTTTATGTCTGTAAGACATCACAATTTATGTATTGTTAGCTTATTTTGCAAAAATTAAATACAAAATATATTACAATTCAAAGTTAACCGTTTGAGTCTTTTCAAACTTGATTGTAAGTAGAATGTCAAGTCGTCGGGAACGTTCTTGATTTCATTTCCATATAAATCTAGGCTTTCGAGATGTGATAGCACTTGAATTGCAATCGGAAAACTTCTTAATTTATTTTCCCTTAACTCCAATTGTTTGAGAGAATCTTCTAAATTACTAAATGCATCTCTACTGATATAAGCGATTCCAATATCATTTAGGGCTAAATTTTTGAGTTCATCCATTCCGAGAAAAAAATCCTCCGGAATCTGACATTTATTTTATGTGAAAAAATGAAATTATAAAAAAAGAAAAAATAGAAAAATAGAACCTCTGTAAAGTTTTCATGATATACTCGAAACTTTTTCAATAATTTGAGTAATTCATTGCTCTCTCTAATTGTCTCCAAATCAATGCCAGTATTGTCGAGAACTAATTCGTGGACATTATATAAACCGCTCGGAAGATTGTATAAATCCCTTAAATTAGAATTTCTCACTTGAAGCCCAAGAATTGTTTTACCCGAACTTTTTAACAATTCGATGTCATGTTGTAATTTGTCTGAAGTTGTTTGAGCGCATTCTACTCTCATTCCTGTTATTGAGTCGTCGATATATTCTTTGCAAACACATTCGCCTTCCATATGAACGTGACATTCTTTGACTGATGAGCTCAACACTGCTTTATGATTATCAATCCATATAAATGAGCTCAAAAGTAATTTTACTAAAAATATTTTATTTACAATACTATTCATCATTTAATATATTCAAAATTCAATTAAGTTAAAACTAAAACATTCAAATAAGCAAATGCTTAATCTTTATCTGTTAGTCACTATAGCATTTTCAAGTATTTACACAATAAGAGCAGATACAACTTTTAATTGCTTTATACAATGCTTGAGTAAATTGTTTTTTAGTAAATTAATAAATTCTCTCAATAAATAGTATATAACATGAGATTAAGCTATCATTTATAGAAAATTCTTTGTGAATATGAATTTGAAGGATTTGAAAAGAAGTTAAGCATTAAAGGACTTTAAAAACAAAAACGATGGGAGCACCAGCTTATATGGATGAGAGATAAGAAGATTTTCTGATAAATTAAACCTACAGTAAAGTGCTTGTATGATAATGTCATTATAAGTTTCTGTAATAATACTTATTAGCCGCTTATTAGGTATTACTTAAGCAAACAAAAACAAAGGTTAATTTCATTCTTCAATTCATTATTAACTTTGTATTGCAATTGTATTTTTATTCTTTTATGGAATACATTACAGAAAATATATTCTTTCGATAAGTTTGTGTTTAGTAGTTATTTCTCAAAATATTCATTCAATTTAAGTAATATATTGTGTACGCAAATGTGACAAGAAATGTCATATTGAAATGTATGCATTTTTGTTCATTGTTGTCGCTTATTGTTTAAACCTAAATAAATAAGTTTATTCTTAGACAATAACAATTCAGTTCTTAAAATATTTTCATAAATGATCCGAAAACATTTATTAGATTATGAATGCCTTATGAAAGATAACTAAAGCCATATTATATAGCTTTATAATAAATTACTTTATAATGTTATGGGTTTTAATTGTTGACAATTAATTGTTTGACAAGCTCTTATAAATTATTTTAGAGTACTTTAAGATAAAGTAAATTTCCTTTGAATGAGATTTCTTGTGAAAAATTCTATGAAACTAAAAATGAAAACTAATATTATGTTTACTTTTTTAGTTTACTTTTTTGAGAAACGAAATATTAATTGATAATAATTGTCGAAAGTTAAATGATTAAAAATGTGAAAACTCAACACTTGAATGGATTGTTTATTTGCAGATGGATTAATCTGCAAAGTGGTGAAATTTACATAATAGACAAGTGAGAGGCAGGTGAGAAAATGTAATTATATATTCGGTGTTTCAATAATTGTTATCGTGATCGGCATCTCTATAACTCAACTCTAACAAGAAAAACATTTGGATTGGTTTATGTTAAGTAAAAGAACTAACAATGATGGAGAATAGTATTGAAAAAGGGAGGCAAAGCTTTGTGGGTTGCGCCACGATTCTCATTTAATTGTGATGAATTGATGTAAATGATAGCGCAAAAGTGAAAATTATAGGCTTTATTGGCAGAGCGTTTCTTCGTTTTTCGCTCCCCTCAAAAGCATTAACACTGCCTTTGGTGTCAATCTTCGCACTCAAAGCCGAGTTTTTTAAAGATAGATTTTTCGTATTTCTGTTGATTAGAGTACGAAAGACTAAGTATATAATTCTCCTTTTGGGTCATCTACTGATGTTTCTGTGAATTGTCTCCTCTCTTGAGGTTCATTACATGAGACGGCCTTCAAAACATTTAGCCGTTCAAACTTTTGTTGACTTTTGAGGATGACTTCAGTGAATTCACTATACTTTCAGAGCAGTCGCCAATCTATGAACCAACGGATAAGAGTTGTTAACATATCTAAAATTCTTTCAAACTAACTTTTAAAGTTTACAAAGTTATCTTATTTAGAAATCAAAGATATGAATAATCTTTTAAAAGAAAATTATTATACAATCAATAATCTTATTTCAGAGAAAAAGTCTCATACATTAGCGGATTTACATATATCTCTTGAAGCGCAAGAAATTGCTAGAAATTCTAACTTCAATTTTATTGATCGGTTTATTGCAAGCGCTACGGCAGTCATGTCATCGTCATCTTCTTCAACTTCTTCATTGTCTAAATATGATAAAACGGATTCAATGCTACCGTTTTGTGTTTTCTTCCCTCCATATCAATCAATGCAAAGACCGAACAGAATTTGGTCGCCATCAATATCTTTAGAATCTAGTGTTGAAAAATATGGTGAGTTTTATCTTCAATTGATTAAATAAGTGAATAACCATTCATTAAGTTTATGTTAAAATCACTTTTTTAGAATCTCAACCATTAATTGGAGTTAATAGTAATGAAGAAATATCAGTGAATTGTAAAAACCAACTATATTTGTCCAAAAGTACTACTAGTCTGGATTATATTAAGCAGAATTCTAGTCATTTGTACGAAACTAATACATCAAATGTGTCTAAAGGACAATATTTAGATAGAATGAGTGGATTTCAACTCAAAAAATCAGCTCAACTTTCAGAAGAGCACGAAAGTAGTTTCCAAAATAATCGCCGACGAAGAACTGCATTCACTTCTGAACAGTTACTTGAATTGGAGCGAGAATTTCATTTAAAGAAATATCTATCACTAACCGAACGCGCACTATTAGCTACTACTCTAGAGTTATCGGAATCACAAGTCAAAATCTGGTTTCAAAGTATGTCATTTAAATTATAAATTCAACATTCGTTTATAATCACTTGTATGCAAACAAATAAAAATATTAAAATAAGCTTATAATGATGTTTCGCGTTTGGTTTAGATCGAAGAGCAAAGTGGAAGCGTGTAAAAGGCCATCGAAGTTTACTTAGTCAGTCAGGACAAAGCAGTGGTCACAAAATACATGTTCCGATACCAGTACACGTCAATAGAATGCAAATCCGGAGTCAACATCAACAAATTGAAAAAAGGTTAGCAAATCGTTTGTATTATTTTTTAAATGTTCAAATAGATAAACTTACAAAAATGTCATTTGAAAACAAAATTTACAGTCATTTATTAATCTTTATTAATCAGTTGTGTTCTGTCTTCAGTTTTTTATTCAAACCATTATTTAATAATTATTAATAGAAAGATGAGATAATCTTACAAAACACTCCAACTTAGATTTAATTAAAAACTTAGAACACTAAAGAAGCGGCTAGTCTTTAATCATTTATCAAAGCTTCGGATCAGTAAAAGAATGCAATTTTCATAAGAAGTTATTATAAAATAGGTGCGATGTTTTTTTAATTAAAATAGTACTGTAGTTTGTTTAAAGTTTTGTTCTCAATTAAAAGATTGCGGTTTCAAAAGATTTCATTTCATTACTATTACTCGATTTCATTAGTATTGTTAGCAATAAATGAAAGAGAGAGAGAAACAATGCAATTCTGCATTATTGTGAGACTAGTAATAAAACTACTTTTCCAGTGGCACTAATTATAAGCGCTTCGTAAATACGTATTACTGTGTTATTGTCTGAAGTCTAGCTGTATAGTAGTTTGAAGTTGTATTAATACATTAATCTTCTCAATGAGGCACTTTTGTGAGGATTGCCATTCTTTTTCTTTTCACTTTCAATAGAGTTTTTAATTATCTTTTCGCTTATAACACAAATGTAATCTACGGTTTACTTTCATCTAATTATAAATTCTTAATAACATTAAGTTTGGAAACAATTTTCAGTTTGTCTTAAGTCAAATATAATATATACTTAAAATACATTTGAAATAAAAATCCTTTTAAACTGTTTTTAAAATTTAATTAATCTCTTATTTCAGTTTTACTAACTTTCGTGAATTCGGACAATCAAAATATTAATAACTATTGAATGAACTTTTAATTATTACATATTTATTAAGTGAATGCAATTGTTAGAAATGAAGCATAAACTGATATTATGCATACAAATTAGGCAATGAATTAGTTTTGGATAAAAATGTATAATACACTTTTCTTATAACTAATGTTGATTTAGTGTTTCTAGATTTCGGAACCATTCAATTGAGACCTTATCTACGCATAGCCTTAATCACAACATATTGAGACCAAGTTTAACAAGTATTGAAACAATATCTCCGGCATCGAATGCGATCAGCAGTTTCATTAAGTGGAACACAAGTATAACAATATAGAAATAACAATAAAACGGTGTTAACTTCTACTCCACCCACTTCTGGCATTTTCCCTTTCCATCTCATATAATGATAGGTTTGAAGTGCACATCCAATCCATTTGGACAATCACTTTGAAGGCACACAAGCGTGTGATCTAAAAAAATCACTACAACGTTAATAATGATCATAAAGTTTGAAATGCAATCTCTATAATCAGACCAAATTAGAGACTATCTCTATCATATCAAAAGTATGATGTGATTGTTTTCACATTACTTTGTAAAAGTTCCTAATATAACACAGATGTAACATCACTAACAATACATTAGTAGTTATTGTTTTACAGTATTACTTTATGAAAGTTTATGTACAGTATGTGATACACATTAAATGTAAATTTTTTTATCACTATCGACTTAACTTCACTTTACAGAATCTCTTTCACTGAACAAATATTTATAAGTATGTTCGACATCATTAAAGCCAAATTTTCAATCATTCAAAGTGTCAAAAACATAGTTTTCATATTTTATCGTATTTTAAACATTTTTGTTCAATCAATAGAATAACTAATAACTAATAAAAAAATTCAATTTCATGTCTTAATATCTGTGAAAATATTTTCATGTATGGGTTGGTATACTTATGGCTTAAAAAGATTATTACTTAATAAACACACTTATATTGAAAAGTGAAAGTCAAATCATTCAATAAATTGTAAAATAGCGGCAATCGATTTACTTATAAGACTTATTCCTTATATTAAATGGCAGTGAGTTTGATAAAGAAATGTTTATTAAGAATATCCTATTGAAAAAGGATTATCCGATTAGTTTAATTAATTGAAGACTTAGAATAATATCAAACAGAATAGTAATAAGAATTGACAAAATTGTCGTTTCGACAGCACTAAAGTTATTGCGATTCCGTATTTGAAAGTCATGTCTGAATGAATCGCTAAACTAATTAAAAAGTTTGTCTCAAAGTAACGTTTTGTAGATTTCGGAATATTTTACAAAATTTATTGTATAATCAAAAGGATATAACAAAAAGCATTATAAATGTGGAGTCTATGCTATTTGTTGTTTAAATTACAAAAACATATATATATTGGAGAATCAAAACGTTATTTGAAAGATCGGGTGAATGAACATAAGAGATATGTGAACAATAATGCTATAAATATGTGTCCCATTGCCGAACACTGTATTGTTGAAAACCATATAATGAATTGGTCTAACGATTCAATTGCTTAAAGTTTAAAGCATTCAATTAAATGAGTTTTGTGTATAACATAAATCTCATTCTAAATTCTTTTATATATAAAGTGTTCGAAAAGACTGTAAAGACTTGTAAAAAGTGATCATTCAATTAAAAGCTATTACTTTATTAATAGTGTTGTTAGAGATGTGGTTAAACTTAAACTCGTCTTAAACTCTATTAAAACTCTAATAAAAGTATATTAAAAGTGGGCTAAAGTGTACTAAAGAAGTTATTGTTGAGTTGTGTTGAGTTGTGTTGATTGCATTCATTCAAATGCTATTCAAATCATAACTGAATCGAACGTTCGAACAAATTTCATTCTATTATTAGTTATCATAAAGTGTTGTCATTCGTAACGATTGTCACAATTTTCTTAACATTTGATTTAATACTGAAATCTAATTATAAACAAATTGATCGCATTTTGCCATCAATTATAAGATAATTAAATCAAATTATAATAAAAGTGAAATCAATTGAAAGTTAAGCAAAAGTGCGATTAATTGAGAGAAAGCCAGTGACCAAAGCGCAGACCGACTGAATCGACTGAATTGACTCCACACTTGACTGACTCGTTGCGAGCGATGGCACCCAAACCGCACATCGAAAGCATTCCAATCTGTGGTCCGACGCCGAAGACAGCTCTGGTGAGGGCCGGCTTTCACCTGAAGAACGAGCGCTTCCTCGCGTGCTCTCAATTCGTTGCGAGGCCTTCGTTTGGCAAAAATGGAAAGCGAGTCGTCCTCAACACAAACCACTATTCGGTGGACTTTAACCACAAGAAAGTCATATATCGCTATCACATCACAATCGAATGTCTTCCTCAAGCGTTTAAACTGTCGGCCGCTGGCGATGACAGAAGACGTTTCCGCAAACTATCAGACATGTTGTGTCGCAAAATCGTCAACAAAGCCATCGACGAGAACCAGACTTACGGACAACTGTTTTATAACATAAAACCCGTTTACGACGGCTCCAAAAACATGTTCAGCTGCGGACCCATTATTGGCATTTCTCAAGACGGAAAACCCACGCGAGTCGTCGTCGAAGTGGTCGACGACAACTATTTGGACTCTCAGTTCGCGGTTAACATCAAATTCACCGGAAATACCATTAGTCTCAATGGTCTTAAGCTCTACTTCGAAAAGAAGACAAATGCGATTCCTTTCGAAGCGATCCAAGCCTTGAATATAGTTCTACGTCAGGGACTCGTAATGACGAAGATCTCGATCGGATCCTCTCTCTTCTCGCGATCCTTTGACGACAATCGCATTAATATCGGCGGAGGAAAGCAGTTGGCGTTTGGTGTTTACCAATCTCTTCGTCCGTGTGTTGGAGGCGCACAACTAGTGGTCGACCGATCGTGTACTGCCTTCTATGCCAGCGGTTCCATCGAAGACTTCGTTCGCACTTTGTTTCCATACAAGGAATGCGAGTCAATGATGAGATTCAAATGGACTGACTTCGAAAGGAAGCGAATCGAACGCGAATTGAAGGGATTGCAGATAGAGGTCACTCATCTTCGGTTCAGCAAAAAGTATAAAATCCAAGGCCTGAGTCGGGATTCAGCCAATGATATCTACTTTGAATGGACTAAAAGAGGCCGAAGAGGGGAAAAGATCTTCGAAGGAAACGTTAGTGTCGCTCAATATTTCAAAGAGGAGTACCAGGAGTTGATGTCACCACACCTGCCCTGCGTTGTGGTGAGGGGTGGCTCTCGTCCCACATACTTCCCGATCGAAGTGTGCCGACTGGTCACTGACCAACACGTCAACAAAAAGCTTCCGCCACAACAGACCGCAGAAATGATTCGCATTTGTGCCTCAACTCAACCCAAAGAGCGCTTTGATATCATCCAAAAGGCGGCCAAAGATATTGCTTATAATAATAATTGTCTGCAATATTTGAATGAGTTTAGTATCAAAGTGTGTACTCAACCCATTTCATTGAACGCTCGCATTCTTAACGCTCCGATTCTTCTGGAAAAGAATGGCAAACAATGCATACCAAGAGATGGGAAGTGGAGAATCGGTCAGTTCTATAGATGTGCTGAAGTCAAGAAATGGATTGTCGTTAATTTGGCAAATATTGAAGACTTCGCGATCACTAATTTCATCGACACTTTGAAGAAATACGGAAACCAAATCGGAATGAATATAAATGAACCCATTTGTAGAGTCAAAATGGTTTATCAAAGAGGACTCTTGAGAGTAAGCGTTTAGGACTTGAGATGAGTTTAATTGCATTTCTAATATTGATTTTATGTGAATTTCAGGAAAAATTGTTCGATAAAGCGGAAGAAAAGTACGGATTCATTAGTCTCTTTGTTTTTCTTGGTATTGAAAGCGACGAATGCTATTATGAGATCAAAAGGTGCGGTGATATCGATCTCGGAATATCGACCCAATGCGTAAAGAAGCACAACGTCTTGAGAATTAATCAATCGTTGGCCACTAATCTTCTTCTTAAGATTAATACAAAACTCGGAGGAGAGAACTTGATTCTGATGCCAACTAACATGCCATCGATTCTGGCCAATAAAACTGCGATCATAATCGGCGCAGATGTGGCACATCCTTCGCCTTCTGATAAGTTGTCCGCTTCTGTGGCAGCCGTTGTCGGGAATATGGACTCGAATTGCATCAAACATTACGCGACGGTTAAAGTCCAACACAGATATCGCGAGGAAATCATAAATGAATTGAATTTGTTGGTCAACGAAATACTTCGAGAATACCAAAAGAGAAACGGAGATCTGCCCAAAGAGATCATCTTCTATCGCGACGGCGTCAGTGAAGGTCAATTCATGTATGTCATGGACTTTGAGATTCGAAAGATCAAACTCGCCTTTCAATCGTTGGCCGTCGGCTATTATCCGAAGTTGACTTTCATTGTGGTTCAGAAGAGACATCACACGAGGTTTTTGCCCGACGACGAGCGCGACGGTGTCGGACGCGGAAAGAATATTCCTCCCGGAACTATAGTGGACAATGTTGTGGTCCACCCGACGGACTTCGACTTCTTCTTGTGTTCTCACGAAGCCATTCAGGGCACGAGCAGACCATCGCATTATTACGGTATGTCATCTCATAATTATAGCAACCAATGCTTACATTACTTTCATTTGATTCATTTGTCATTCATTAAACAGTTCTTTACGACGAGAACAAGTTCGGTGCGGATGAGTTGCACGAACTGACGTATTACTTGTGCCACACCTACGCTCGCTGTACTCGTTCGGTATCAATCCCATCGCCTGTATATTACGCTCATTTGGCAGCCCATAGAGCTCGAGGACATATCATTGGCTCAGGAAATGATTCGGAGAGCGGGTCTTCAGGAAGTAGTCCTAACGTTCGTATCGCTAAACGAATTGTTCCCAACTTTGACAATCTTAGCGAAAAAATCAATGTTAGAGATGATAGAAAGTCTTCAATGTATTTCTGCTAAATCTTTATTTTAATTTTTTTGAAAAAAGCAATTTTACATTATTTTTAAAAATTATTTACTTTTTTGTGAATTTGATTAAGTTATTTATGTTTTGTAAAACTTATTTAAAACTAAATTCTTTTTATAATAAAACATTATTTGACATATTTATAAATAATTGTGTTGTAAACCATTTAAAAGTTTAGTTACCAGACGTTTAATGTGTGATAATTAGTATTTTTTAAATAAGAGTAAAAATAAGTTTAAATACAGATATTTATAAAAGTTATGTCTAAAGCGACACATTTGGAAGAATGGCCTCAAAGTTAGCAAAGTTATGAAATGTTTGCAAATGAATGAACTTCTCATTAATTAAGGAACAGATCATAGAAGAGGGCTTCAGATTATTCAATGCATCGAATATAGGATTCAATTTTCTGACGTCGACGCGGACTTCGACACCATTTGCTCGACTATCAGTTGACTCACTTTCATGAGAAGTGTTTTCATTATTGGGTTTCACTTCCAATTGAGTTAACTCTGTTTCAACACATATCGAATCGGTTTCCAAACCTATTGACAAAATTCCTTTATTGTCTTCAACTTTAGCCTTAATTATAACAAATTTGTTGATATTTGTTAAGCGATCGATAGTTTTGGCCAATACTTTGAATTCAGTTAAATATAAGGATAACTGTTTGAAAAGCAATAAATGCGTTATATTTATGATAACTATTAATAACTATTTAATGTAACTATTGATAACTATTTAATATAACTATTGATAACTATTTAATATAACTATTGATAACTATTTAATATAACTATTGATAACTAACTACTGATAACTATTTAATAACTATTGATAAAAGTGTGAATCAGTTTGTCTTTCTTTGAGAATACATTACATCGAATCGCGTCAAATGGTTTTCGTTGATGGCGTTCCAGAACTTGCGCTCAATTATTGTGATTTTGATGTCGTGACGGATGGCTCGGTTCGACTCATGGGTCGGGTAATCGACTTCAAGACTGAGCGCCGTTTGGTTTTGTTTATTACATAATTTCAATTTAAGTGATTTAATAGTGGTTTGAAATGAGTTCAAAACTTCGATGAAAGCTTTGCATTCGATATCGAAATATATTAAATTGTTTTCATTAGAAATGCCATTAAAACAGTATTCATCAAAAAAGTCATCGCAATTTAGATAACACTTAACCACATTCTTATTCGGATCTGTTATTAATTGAATTTCATTTGAAGACAATCTGAAGATAAGAAATTGCGAAAACTTGCAAATCGTCTGAAACATCTTTAACAGGTCTTGGATTCGCTCGAAATCACTGGTTATTGCTTTAAACCTCATTCTAATAAATTGTTTCAATATTAATACAATTTTTAAATATATATTCAATTAATTAGTGTTTATTTTATAAGAACATTGACTACAATTTGAAATAATTTGTTTACTAAAATTTGTGTCAATAAAGTTTTGAATATTGCTATTCATAAGGGCTCATCCACTTAGTACGTACTCAAGAAATTAGGATTTTTAGACCCCTCCCCTGTACGCATTTTGACA
>JAQGAN010000120.1:0-14523 GCA_034697745.1 Nothrus palustris
GTTCTCAACCTGGCTTTCGCGGACTCCTAGGGATTGATGAGGAGCTCTCAGAGGGCAGGGAAGATTTTTGAGAAAATCAATAAAAAGGGACTCTGCGATTTGCCCGTAGCAAATGAATGAGAGAAAGAGCTTTTAACCCGTTTCCTGCTTCGTTTGCTTCTAACGAAAGGGTTAAGGGGACGTTACCTTAATATTTAAAGCCTTTTATGACAAGCAAATACTGTTAACTGAGTAAGAAGACTATATAGTCGAAGCTATAGTGCGACAACTATTTTCTAACTTCTCTACTTATACAAAGTATAATACAGTATATGCTCTGTAGAGAGAGAAGTCAACTTAGCGAACATTCTAAATCATCGAAGTAATGCCATATTTTGCTTACTGATGGCAACGATGGCAATGATGGCAATTGTTGCTTTGAAAGAAAGCGTCTTTATGGGAGTTTAAAGTACAGAACATGTCAAGCAAACACACCTAAAACTAATTTCCAAATCTATTTAAACTCTAAAATTTGTGCGCATTATTTTTACTTTATATTTTTCAAAAGATCCCTCTTTTCTAAAGCATTTTTATATAATAAGTATTACTCTATTATTAAAAGGAAAGGGTTGAAGACTAACTCAGTAGAATGAAAATGCTTTTCTGCCTCATCTTACTTGTAATGGTGAATCAATATTATTATTATTAACAGCATATTAGAAGTTGGAAGAGCTATAGCTATAGTTAAAATACTAGCAAAACTTATATAACATGTTTGAAATGAAATGATGAAATATTTGAAAGCACCACTTTTCGCTTGTATTAATTGTAAAGTTACTTGAGATGTCGGTTCGGTCTAATGTAAATCTCTTATTTCAGGGGTGCGTACTTTTAAAGCGCATATATTTGAGATATATATTTGAGGTGTTCATTATTTCAGCCTAATTACACTTTGCAACGGGAAGAAGAATAGTCTCAACAAACATGCACTCATTCAAAGTTATAAAAAAAGCTAGTAACAAAGTTCATACAACCATCTGTTGAATGTTTTCTTATCGAGATTGCAACTCAAGTATTCTTAGCTTTAACTTTAGTTGATTACAATCACTTATAGCCGCATAAGAGTTACGCCACTATAACTTATAAATATATATTATATGTTCGCTTCAATATCTAACTTAAGCTATAAAAGTCAACTCAAGTATACATTGGCGTAGTCTTAAAAGATTAATAAGAGCCTTATCACTGCCTGTTTTTGTGAAAAAACTTAATATTGCTTACGAAATAGTGGCAATAGAAAAGACGTATTATGTTGTTTAAAGCTCACTCCTAAAGGGATCAAAGATGTTAGAGTCAGTCATAAACGCGATATTACATTTTACTATGCATTGTATGAGTAACTGAAGGTTCACTCAATGTGAGTGAGAATGAGAGTGAGTGTGTCTGTGAGTGTGTGTTTCGCTGAATTTCATGCTTATGTCAAACACGCTTTTTTAAAAAAGCTTTGTGTTTAAAAAGATTGCATTTGAGGAAACTGCTTGACTGATTTCAGAAATAAGAGCTATTTGGGTGCAATGTTTTATGTGCACACACAGGGAAGAGAGTCTATGCCTCGGCTCCCTTGCGACCAAACACATGATAATCCATTGCCTCTCATTTCTTTGTATTCATAGAGAACAGACTCACTTATTCCCTCTCATACTATACTCTAAACTCTATTTCTCTTTCGCAAGGATGAGGATGAGGTGGTAGGAGGGGGTCTCTCCTCCATCTGTGCACATCGTATCGTCCGAAGGATGACGAGATGATCTTTAATATTGAGCCCGAACTCTATAGTCTCATTAAAGATGACTCACTCACTCAGTCCTCTTCTGGAGGCTATATTTCAACGTGTTCACACAAAAGAAGCTCACATCTCCCTCAGCTCTCAATGTGCTCGTGCATGCAATCTGACATCTTTCCCCAATCTGACATCTTCCCCCTCAAGTACAGTACCATTTTCTCCACTTTCTCCCACAGTAAGAGTAATCTCCGCCTCAGTGAATCATCAAAAGGGGCCCAAAAAGAAAAGGCAGCAGACGGTGGGTCAGAGATCTAATATTGCGTTTTCACTCACTCTCATTCATGCACTTCTTTGCATTTTGTCTCCGACACACACATAACGGTTTTATACAAACCAAAACATTTACAAGAAATTTTCATCTCTATTGCACTTTATTATTGTAACACAAAAAACTTACTCCGTTTTAACTATTTCTTAATTATTTGCCACAAATATATAATAATAATAATAATAATAATAAGTTATATATTATTTATTAAACACTTTAAAAGAGAGAAATTTATCAAATACGATATGTCAGAAATTATAAACGTGAATAATTTTCGTTTAAAACCAAAATTTGAAGTACAGTATATGTACAGTATATGTGCAGTACATTACATATGTATTCATAACTATCACATAATATTCTACAATAGTATGAGTATTAGTTCCATTCGTAAAATTGAAAAGCTTTATAGACATTTAAAAGCACATGTTATTAAGTTTTAATGTACTGCACTTTTATAAGGACAGCCGTCTTGTTTGGAATATTCAGATATCAAAAATAGGAATGTCTCCTAATTTTCATTTAAATAGAAATTTATTTCTATTAAAAATAGACTGACTGCTCAACACTAAAAGTTAACTCATATCTGTATCATTATTTTGGAATAATGACCGAATGTATATATAATTGTATTTTTAGCAGGACTTTGCATTCACTTATGGTTTACACCCAATTCACATTTAATAGCATAACAATTGCTAAAATAGCCGCATTCGCATCACACTATACTCTAAAGCTTATAATTGAGTTGCTTTATTGGGGCAATTACTGCATCAAAACCCCATCCAAACACTAACTATCTAAGTATGTAAGAGAAGGTAACAAATTGGGTTACATGTTCTCTACATTTAGACAAATATCTAATAAAAATCAACACTATTTAAAGGGTTTTTGTGGTATTAAATTTAAATCTATTGTAATGTTAAGGAAAAGTTTTGTTAGTGATAATAGAAAGCTTACTCTTATATTCTGTACGTCGTCTTCTTCTTCGACTTTGAATCTTCTTCTTTTTTATCTTCTTTTCTTTCTTCTTATTTTTTGTATTTCTAAAAATGTTTTGATATATAAATATCAAAAGTGATTTATTGACATAAAGAACACTAACACAACTACAACATTCCACAATCTTCAAGTTACAAACTATAGAATAATCTTTGTGACTATTACTTGTTATGTACAGTATGTGTTGTATTTTACTTCAATTCTATGAATTATAATTCAATATAAAGAACAACTTTCAATGATTTGATCAAAGACGGGATATTATCAGAAATAAAGTTTACTCAACAGTTATACTCTACAGTATATGTTTATCTTCAGATTTTATACTTGATATTACAATTATTTCGATTATAAATACAAGCTTTGAATGTTTAGCTTATTTTTCAGTGATTCTTATAGTAGTTTTCTTGAGTAAGCAAAGACTTGATCTATTGTAATGTCACCATATAATAGATAATCGAATATATTATCGCACTTTTTCTATAATAGAATTATTTAGAGCATAATATAATGTAACCGAAAAATCTTTTGCAATTATTATATTCAAATATTTAAGTCAGCATTTATTGGTTGACATACATTATAATATTATGATATGATGTGATGCTGGCATTAATTTGAAATTACAAATTCAAATGCAAAAGAAATATAATCTGTGTCTTTTTGAAATTTTGTTTTTATTCTACAAATTATATTAGTTATTGTTGAAATTCAAAGAGCACACAATTAGCGAAATTAACCTTTGATATATTGATAACTATATCTTCAATCACGAATCCTACACTTTTACATTAAACTTTTTATTTTTAGTTTTGCGTTAAATAAATTATTTTAATTGCGCTAATTTATTGTTTTGGTTAAATCAAAATCGCTTACGAAACTGTTTATATAAACTTTCAATGCAAATGAGAAGTAATCATCATCTCCGACACCATCATCAACATCAATGCACATTTAATAGCTCAACGTTCACCTGTTGCCAATTGCAAACTCATAAGTTATAGCTATAATACCATCAAATTTAATACTAAACTACAAAGCTTGCTCTTCCCTAACTTAAACTTTTGGTAGTTATGGGTAACTACTATTTAGTTTCTTAGGATTATAAAACTCAGATAAGTCGGATATATGCCAGCGCTAAAACATGCAAAAATATCGATCGCCAAAAGGTGGATATTGTGGACATGAGTAACAATCAACTGAATATTGTAGATATTCTACTCGCTAGAGAACAGCCAAATGAGACCGTTCTATAAGACACAAAGACAACGATAGACGAGTAGACGACTTACAGTATAAAGTATTAGTACGGTAATACCTCGTTATAGTGAACCTCTTTATAGTGAATTCTCATTAGTGTTAATAACAATTTTGGTCCCAACCATAAGAAACTAATACAATTTTACCTCTATATAGTGGAACCTCGTTATAGTGAACACTCTAGTTCGGTCCCCCAGCGATTCACTCTATCGAGGTATTACTGTACTGTATAATGCTATATATGATGAGCTTTGTATTACATAATTTGTTGCTAAGAAAACTTAATTACAAAGCGAGTCACGATCTTGTAATACGACTTTTAAGAAATTTCTAAAGAACATTTGCAAGGAATTAATATCTTTGGTAATAATGTTGCAAATGATGACAATAAAGTATATAAATTAGCATAGTCTTACTGTACTTCTTTGCATACGTATTACATGCTTTATTTTCAATGTACTTTATTTTGCTGATATGCGATACTCCCTTCTGGTATGCCTTCATATCAGTCAATGAATTAGCATAACATCTATGCTATTAATGTGTTGCATAACGCTTCCTATCCATAACAACTCTATTGCTTCTCAACTTTGTTTAAAAACCAGAATTTTTAGTACTTGAAAATTATTTTCAAAAGTGATTATCTTCTCAATCATGAGATGAGATATTTTCAATTAAGTTGAATAAAAATTTACATAATCTTTGTTTGAAAGTTATTTGTTTTTACCTTATATTTGTTTGTGAGAACTTTGCATGCATTAAATAATATTATTTAATAATATAAAATTCGTGTTTTAAACAGTTTAAGCACACAAGAAAAGTGAATGCATGCCGGTTGGCTATCACACTATCAAAACTGTTACTTTATTATGTTTTGTTTCTCTCTCTCTCTCTTAGGTGCGTCAACTTATACTACATAGAAATGGTTATGTTTCATGTATTGCGACGCTCACTATATTATACCTTATAATAACGTACTGCATAACGGTATCTCCTGTTAAGTTTTAATTCTCGCTCTCAAACACACACACAAACAGACACACACACACACACACACATGCATGTACACATACACACACACACATGCATGTACACATACACACACACACACACACACACACACACACACACACACACACACACACCACAAGTCGTCTGTTTCATATTTTTACAGTTGAAGTTAATGGACCTCAAACGAGAGGTAACATGATATAAGTTGAGTCAACATAATTCAGAAATAGTTATCATTTTCATGTCTGTAAATACAGACTAAATTCAAAAATACCGGCAATGAAATTATTTATAGTTATGTTTAGGCAAATAAAGAGATTCAATAAAATAAATATGAAAATTCTATTAACTATATTATAAGTTTTTGAATAACTCTAAAATTGAAAGATTGTCTACTCATTAATTGAATTATTTGAATAGTTAATTATTGAAAAAGGCTTTGAGTAGATTTACATTTTCTTCAACTGATAAAAATGGATGATTTTGGGGTTTAAAGAAAACAATAAAATAAAGCTTTAAAAGTAATGCTTTAAACACAAGTTGCATTTATTTAGCTCATAAGAGAATTAGGATAGAGTGAGCTTATCATAGCACGACACCGCATATTAGGGCTGGTGTGCTCGTCAAGACTTGCTCTACAATAGAGCACACGCTTTATTTAAGTTTTTATAGTGCTTTCGTTTTATGTCTCGAAGAAATACTATTTGGGTGGAGTTGACAAAAGCGAATATATCGCTTCTTCTTAAATGACTCAAAAGTAATAGTGAAGTAATAGTAGAGTATAATACGTATAATACGTATAATACGGCAAATGTTAACATTATATAGCGCGAGCTTAGTTTAAGCGTAAGTAAACCATAAAATCGGTGCAAATGTTTGGCAAACACGTTGTTGTCTATGGCTAATAGTTTCCAGGAATCGATATATTTATATATAACTTAAGGTGAATCATTGTATTACAGAAGATGTCAAAAGAATACAAATACGAACTTCATTATATTTAGATCAAGAGTTAAACTAGCGCGAGTTAAGCAGACGCTTTTTATTCAATCCATTCATTTACAACATGCATCACATTTGTCATTGCATTATCAGTTTATATAAGAATATCATTTTTTCATTTTTTCAATATTATTCACACATATTTCTCAAGATATTTTCTATCATTTGGTTATTTATATATTTTTAGAAACAAATGCCATAAACTATAAGATAATGAAATACTAGTCTAAAGAGCGAACAATTGTGCATACATTCAAAGGCAATCAAGTGATAGGGGAATAAATTTGAGATCTGAACACATCTGAACAGTTCTGAAGCCATGTGAACGATGGCGAAGAGGGAGACATGAAAAGAACATAAAGAACATGAAGAGACCAAGAGATGAAGTGAAATAAGTTAATGTTAACAACAAAGTAAGCAAAAGTCCGTTAGGCGCCAAACCCTCTTCTCATCATTTTTCTAATTCACTTTTTCATTATTGTGAAGGCTTTGGTTATATTATTATTATTATTATTATTACTATTTATTATGTTTTTATTATTGATAAGATTATAAGTTCTGTAACTAAACTATAACCAGTTCTGAGTTTGTCCTAATTAATGATACCAATGATAGCCCACATCTATTATTATGCAAAGAAAAACTGCTGGCTTTATATTCAGGTCTCATTCAAACTTATATACATTTCTAACTCTCTTATCAAAGTTAACTTTTATTTCAATTATTTAATAAGAATTAATTTAACTCTCAAGAGTTGACTCACATTTACTTAACATTTACCCAAACATCAAATGAATAGAAAAAAAGAAAACTTTTTTATCTTATTCTATATGTAGTATTCATTCAACAAATTCAAGGGTACACTAAAAGTTGGCTAACTTTACGATAAGTGATTTGATTTGATTAAATATATAAAAACATATAATATAAGAATATTATACAAATTGAAACAGTAATCAATTGTAATGAACAAAAATAACTTTTGTGCTTACCTTTAAAGTCAATTAAATGATTGTTTCTTTTTTGTGATGATTTGTTGAAAGTGTAACTCTTATGACAGACAAAAGCGACGATTCCTGCAATACTGTATGGCATATGCAATGCATAGTACAAATAGGTCGGAGCCCAATACCCTTCAATGCTACTTCTCTACAATGCAAACGTGTAAAACACCTAAAGGTTTGACTCATGCATCGCTTCAACAATTATTACGTCCAATAAACACTTGTCGCAAATCAATCCCCCCTTATATGTCAATAACACTATTCTTATAGTTTACTAAATATACAAATCATTACATAACTGATTGTAACTTTTTCTCATCGTAAATCCTATGCGTTTCATAGTCAAAAGTCCCTAAACCTCATACAACTTTCCTTAGATCGAGACGTTATTATTGGATTTTTAATTTTAGGCCTTATGTAAAAATTTGTTTATTTTCGTTAATTTTTAAAAATAAGACCAAAAACTTTAATTAAAAGTGATATTAATATAAATACAATTGAGAGTTATGTCGAGCGCTTTCTTAAACCGTTCACTAATAGGTATTATTGAATGAATTTTGCGTTTAATATAATATATAATAAATTGTTTATAAATATTATTCACTTAAATAACATTGAAATGAAATGTTAAGTGTTTAGTGTTTAGTCTTTAGTCTTTCATCAATTGATGATTTGTTGTGTTTGTATTCTTGCAGTCCTTCAGAACTGTTCATTGAGTCAGAAATGGCGACTCTTAAGCACTTGTCCGACACTCAGAGGAGGCGTTTATAAACAAATGGGGAAAATGGTGTCCATGGAGTGGAAGGACATGAATGAGCGGGCATTGCAGGGCATTTTCATGACCGAACTCGCCCGAGGTATGGGAGTGGTGTTGGGCCAGATCTTCAAAGAACCCGCAACAATCAACTACCCCTTCGAAAAGGGTCCGCTCAGTCCTCGCTTTCGTGGCGAACACGCGTTGAGAAGATATCCGTCGGGAGAAGAGCGATGTATTGCATGCAAACTGTGTGAAGCCATATGTCCGGCTCAGGCCATCACTATTGAGGCCGAAGAACGAGCCGACGGCAGTCGACGCACCACTCGTTACGACATCGATATGACCAAATGCATATACTGCGGCTTCTGTCAAGAGGCCTGTCCGGTCGACGCCATCGTCGAAGGACCCAATTTCGAGTACTCGACTGAAACACACGAAGAGTTGTTGTATAATAAAGAAAAACTATTGGACAACGGAGACAAATGGGAGGCAGAGATTGCCGCCAATTTAGAGGCCGACCATCTTTACCGATAAATGACGGTTTGCCTCCATTTGATGTACAGATTATTAAGATTGTGCTTAAGAGACACTGATTTGTAATAAGAATTATTTAGATTGATATATAAGTTATTGATTTAGTGAACTTTCTTTATCTTTGGCTAAATTAAATATTGTTCTAAAATGAAATAAACAATTGGTCAGAAATGGCAGTTCTTTCTGTTTAGCTCAAGATTATTATAATTTTCAGATTAGAATTACAATAAAGTCATGTTTTTTTGGCTTAAAACTAAAATCACAAAATGTTTATATTATTATACAATTGAAAATTTCTAATTTATAAGTTATCTTTATTTCCAAAACTATTAACTAATATTAAAATTAAATCTCCAAAAGCATAATACGCGGATCCTCTACTGCGGCCTTAATTTTTCTTAAAAAAGTGACGGCTTCTCTGCCATCGACCAAACGGTGATCATATGTGAGGCAGACATACATCATCGGTCGGATTTCGATCTATAATCACATTAAATAAATAATTCATTATTAATATTTATGTTTAACTTATTGTCATAATTAATAATTAAAAGCAGTAATTATTTGTAAACTTTTCAATTATAGCGATTCAAAGTTCAGCCAAATCTGTAGGTATTTGACGAAAAATCACGAAATTGAATTTTTTTGAGCAATCAATCAAATGAAAGATGATTTATATTTACTATTGTATTGGTTATATACACAATACAACCATAAATTTATGACATTTCACTTAAGTATAAAATTCAAGGATAAAATTAATGCTCAATTCTATCACATGAAACCATATATTTAATTCATTAATTAGTTTCAACTCTTGTAATAAATGAAGAATTTGTAGGATATTTAGCTCAAAATTTCGATCAAATCTTCTTCAAGGCTTATAAATAGAATTTTGAAGAACTTATTATGAAAAAGACCTAAATTAAGTTTATATCGCGATTTCACTCGTGATTACTTCAAATCAAAGTTAACTTTGTATTGCATACAATCTGTTAAATGTGTATACAATCAAGTGTTAAATCTATACAAACTATGTATTTGATTGGCTCATTTCATTCAACTGATTTCTCAAGTGATTAAAGGGTTAAAAATTAAAATTTGAAACAATTGCTTACCTTATGATTGATAACAACAGGTCTTTCGATGATAGCATGCATTCCTAAAATGGCTGATTGCGGAGGATTTATGATAGGAGTGCCAAACATTGAGCCGAAAACTCCTCCATTACTTATAGTAAAGGTTCCGCCGTCCATGTCTTCGATAGCGAGAGAATTATTTCTCGCCTGAATATAATGTGTAGAAAAATATATTTAAAATATGATTAAAATATTGAGATTAGTTACCTTTTCTCCTAAAGCGTTGATGGCTTTCTCAATGTCTGCGTAGTTCATAGTTTCGGCATTTCTAATGACGGGCACAACAAGACCTTTGGGCGTCGCAACGGCTACACTTATATCCACGTAATCACGATATATGATTTCGGATTCATCGATAACAGCGTTTACGATCGGCTGATCGATCAAAGCATACGCCGAAGCCTTTACAAAGGCTGACATAAAACCTAATTTCAAATTATGCTTCTTCTGAAAAACATCTTTATGTGTATTTCGCATTTCAATGATATTACTGTTGATAAAATTCAACTTCAATTTAATAAAGTGCACATTAAAATCAAATTCAGTGTTAACCTCATATCAATTTCATTAAAAGTTGTTAACATAGCGTAAGTATTTTGAGCATCTTTTAATCTCTGAGCAATTCTAAGTCTCATTCGATTCATTTTGACTCTATTTTCTTTTCTTAATCCCACCGAAGAGTCAGAACTCGTCTCAGATTCCAATGAAATCGGTTTAATGGAGTCGATGGGTGTCGAAGATTTGGGACCTGAAGGCTTTGGTGGCGGTGGAGGAGGAGATTTGGGAACATCGGCCGGTTTGGCTGCTGGCGGAGGCTTTGGAGGCGCCGCTCCAGCAGACTCTTGCTTTGCCGGTTCTTTCTTCACAGCCGCACCGCCGGCGCCAACGCGTAACTTAAGAATAGGCTTTCCTGGTTGTACTGTTGACCCGTCGGCTACTAATAACTCTTCCACAATTCCAGCAGCGGGTGAGTGAATGGGCACTGATGTCTATTTATAGTAAATCATATAATACACTTGTTAAATAAGAAATTTTATCAAATGTAATATTACTGTATGTTTGTATTATTATTTTAATAACTATTCAATAAAATAACTTTTTTAACTGAGCAACTATTGAGTTAAGAAATAACGGATTATTAAAACTTTTTTGGACAGTTAAAAAGTTTATCAGACTCGAAATCAGGATCTCAGTCTATTTTACTTAAATCCTTCATTTAATTACATCTTAAAGATTTTTTTCTCAGTTAAAACTAAATCAAGGATTTCTCTCTTAAGGAATTATATCTTATTATTATATCTTTGAAATATATATTTATAATTGTGTTTAACTCATAACAATTTACTATTGTATAGTATATAAGCATAGATACCGATAATTAATGATTATGAATAGGATTTCTTATAACTAAAGATTGACAAATTCTAAAAATTATTAGTGATAAACATATTATTACGCATCAACTGCGATCAATAGTTTGCCTTTAATATAATGGCAAATATAAGGGTTATTGTTTCGACAAAGAGTTGTTTCTCATTTGGCCCAATTTCACTCGAATAGACTGAAGATGACGAGTATATCTGATTTTATCTTCATTATAGTGAAAGGAAACCACAAATTTTAATTAGTGAAATGCTATTCACTTTCATTTACTAAACTTATCAAATATCGACTAATGAATAATTGAATATCAAATTTCAGCTCAATTGAAAATTTTTCTTTGAATAGTTTTCATCTTTGAACTTAATATTAAAAAGATAGCTATTGTATTGTTTAGTTGCGACTCACCATAAAAATGAGGATAATTAAAGAATCTATTACTTGACTCTGTTTTCTCATATATATAGTGATAAGTTATCCGCTCATTGTTCGGCCGCCATATGAAAGGTTTTGTCGCATATAAATCACTTTTCTTTGTCTTAAAGCATTATCGAAAAAGTATAGTATATAAAAAATTTGGTTTAGTTTCCCTTTTGAATTATAGATCTCTTACAGAATAGCTTTTATTGTACAAAAATTATAAATAGCTATTAGTTTTTAGAAAGAAATGATCTCTAATACTGGCGTTCACGCAATCACATAATGATTAACTAATTGAAAAAGATTTTCTTCCCACAAAAACTAATTTCTCATGACTTAAATGATTATCATTAGGACTTTTTTTTAAAACATAAATAAACTAAGTTATGAGTTTTATTCTTTCAAAATTCAAACTGCTATAATCATTATATCCCTTCAGATTCCTCTTTCATACAGTAAGTAATATTAATAAGCTATTAAGGCATACAATAATGTTAAGGCTAAAGTTATCAAGTTTTATAGTCGCATTTAATATAGAGTAAAGTCTTCTGCAGCACTTCTTTAAATATATGTACAGTAGATATGATTGAGTTATGAAATTACACACTTTCATGCCAAAGAAAGTTGAGATATTCATGCATTCACATAAACATTAAGGCATTACTCATATCAATAAATATAGTGGTTATATGTAGTGGTTATAATATGCTATGCAAACAAACAAACCAAGAAATTCATCATCATTTAGATAAATGAGACTATGTCTGAATCCTATAGAATGCAAATTGAAAATAAGGAATACGAGTACGACTCATATTCGCAGAGACAATAAGCAAAACTTCATTCCAGAGATAAGCTAAATATCAAAATAAGTGAGCGCTGCTATTATTGTCATAAAGAATATTTTAAGCGGAGATGTTTTATCTCATAGAACAGAGAAGAGACTAAAGTAAGAGTAAAATTTAATGATCATATTGGGTATGACAGACAAATGCATAACTAGAATATGATTAGAGTTTGAGACAAAAAGAGTATAACTCTCTGGAAACGCTATGCAAAAAGTCAAATATTGATATATAACTTATATATTCAATATATTTATCTGTTATTAGTTGCAATGCAGACAACTAGTGATACAATTGATTTACGTAACTGCTAGTGAAAGATGAGTGACTACTCGTTTTAATCTTTGGCCACATAATTACATCTTAGGGACAACAGGGAATTCATATAAGTTATAAGAGTATAAGGAATGGGGTAATAATAATTGCGATAGTTTCGCATATTTCGAGTTCCTGACTATACTTTTGAAGTTAAGGCGTATACAAAACTGTATGAAAGTTTGTTATAGTTTGGTTGGTATAATATTTGATATAATCTACTGAATGTCACGTTTGTCCATCATAGCAACCCTAACTCGTAAGTCAAACTGTAAACTTAATTGAACTCAATATGATCTGAGGTGCGCACCTCAGCCAATGTTGTTGTTGGCCAAAGTGCACACACAACTAGACTAGAGAAATGGTTTGAATGTACAGTAAAGTACAGTACAGTACAGTACAGTACAGTACGGCTGAAGCGCATCCAATATAAAATATATGTTGTACCGGTATATACAGTATATGTGGTATATGTTGTACCGGTATATACAGTATATACTGTATGTGATGTATATATTGTAGAGTATAGTCATATTGTGTATTGAGTGCGCTTTCTTCCTAATGAGAATTGTTAAGTTAAGCTCGTAATGACAAAAGGGACTTCATGGGTGACTGCATGAGAACCACACCCTATTCTAATAAAACTATATGAAAAAAGGTAACTTATATATGATGTTAGACGCGTGCTTCCCATATTACTTATGTGAACACTATTCTATCTAAAGTCATTCTTAAATTCCTAACTCATACACATATAAAGCACTCATATTCATACCTATCTCTATAGCCACTAAAGTTGCAGTAACTCTACAGTACTGTCAGCAGCAAATCTCATAAAATAGCCATTCGAACAGTTAGTCAGCTTTAGTGCCAACTTTTAGATACGATAGTACTCTCATATATGGACATTAGACATATATAATCCATTTTCAGCAAACAATATCTAACGTACGTGCTCTTAGTCGAGTCAGCTATTAATGAATATATTATTAAAAATAAGAGTAAAATGAGAAAAGTCATAACTTTACTAATTCACAGGGGATACCAATGAAAGTAGTTTATGTCCGACACTTTTTTAGTATAACCGCATTCAATAGGATTACATTGCATGTCAAACCAAAACTACTTGAAAAAGTTTACATGTTATGCATTAAATTAGATATTATATTCACTAATCACCTATTGGGACACTTAAAATATTTTAATGAGCTTTCAATGCATTTTTCTCAATAAAGATAATAAGCGAATAAACTTTTCGATAGCAATATATTATTAATAGTTATAAATAGATATAAATTCAACTAATATGTACTGTAGAAACAAAAACTAATAGATATCTTACTTTATCCGTTTCTATTTCACCGATCACTTCATCCTCAGAAACAGAGTCTCCGACAGCTATTTAATTGATTTAAGATATTATTACTTTGAAAAATATGCTAAGAATGAAGAAATGATGCAAACCTTTATCCCATCGGATGTCTCCTTCACTGAGAGATTCAGCCAATTGAGGGACGACTACAGTTCTGAGTTCATCACCTGTTCAGCAAATAATGAATTGAAGTGTTAATACTTCATATTTGATACTTAATAACATTGATGTTTGCATTTATTAACAATCGACTAACGATTAGTTCAAAAGTTAGATTTTAAAGCAGACTTACATAGAATACAAGATCTATGAAAATGTCGGATTGTATTTGAACTCTCTTTACATTTTCTATTAAATAATATATGAGAATAAAACGTATTCCTGGAATAGAG
>JAQGAN010000121.1:0-14512 GCA_034697745.1 Nothrus palustris
TCAATTATACTATCAATTATACTATCAATTATACTATCAATTATACTATCAATTATACTATCAATTATACTATCAATCCTATTATCAAAGTATTCTTCATTCACATTATATTCATGTATTTGACAAGTATTTCAATTCTTAGAAACTTTCCTATAGATAAGCACTTAATTGATTAGTATTAAAGTTATTCCAACAGTTACTACAATAACAAATAGATTGGAATATGAATTAGTTTAGGAGTTTATCTTTTGTAGATTACGTCAATTGATTCTAAACAAACAATATTATAATATAAACGGAATGACATTAACGATAAATCCTATGCGAAGAACTTAATACGCAAAGAGTATATTTAATTGACTGTGGGGGGAACGGGGGGAACGGGGGGAACGGCCGTACAATCACTCATTTTGTACTAAAACAGAGGTGGCAAAAAGGGGATGGGGATGGGGATGGGTAAATGCAAAATATCCATCCCATCAAATTATTAATATTACGCCTGACAATTAAATAGCAAATCATTTACCCCTTTTTAGACAGATGTGATACTGAACTTAACATTAGGTAGAAATTAGCTTTAATTGAGGATAAGTCAAACTCTGTTAACCTTTAGCTTAACCTTAACCTTATATTTGTTAATTAATGTTAAAAATGTCAATTCTAAGGGCTTCTATTGTACTCTACCCCTACCCCTACCCCTTGGCTATCACTAACTTCAACAATAACAATAATTTGAATTTACTTTCATTACCTATAAATAAATTAATTGAAGAGCACTTCCACACAAATAAACACATAAACCCATTAAATATATTACGAAAGTTGACCCTTAGTTACAAAACTATATTATTAGACTTTATTTCTATTCTATAAATATATAGCTTTTATATTAATAGCAAAGAGATTAATACAAATATCAAATGTTATACATTCAATGTTTGCACGGAATAAAAGTCAAACAGTTTTAATCATTTATTTATGGGATTAAAGTTTGTTTACAAACTGTTAGCCCTTTTGATGCACTTATATATAAAATGTTAACTAAATGTAAACTAAACTAAAATGTTAACTAAAATGCGCTTAAAGTACAGTACAGTTTGTAATTGTAAAATGTTTTGTATCAAACTTTTCTAATTTTGATTAAACACATAAAAAGTTGTAAACATTATGTAATTAAATGACATAACTTATCAATAAATATGATATCATATGAATAAGTTATAAAGTTTATGACATTTTTGTTTTGTTTATATTAATAGAAAATGTTAACTATCACTGAATGGCTTCAATGGATTTGTTCAACAGATATCTGAAGAATATTTAATGGATAAATATCTTCACATAATATATGTTAAGTCACAAGAAATTGATAACTGATATGAAGTGATAATGAAATGAATGAATAATAAACTTATTTGAAATATAAATGAAAATAAACAGATATAAAGACATTGTATTAGTAATGATTAAAATGAATTAAATAAAGGATAATAATAATGATAATACGTGTCTTCGTTGAGAACTAATTAAACTCTAAATGACTTCAATCGTGGCTTTAATACATTATTTGAAACCAAAACTAATGATAAATAACGTAAACTTCAATTAAAAGCGTTTCAAACAAAACAATAGTAAACAAAGATATAAAATAATGACATAATTGATGTTTAGTTTGACATAAAAAACATATGATTTGTCAACACATTGTTGTTTATAAGAAATGATATTTAAATCTTAAGAAAGATATCAATCGATAATTAAGTAATAATAATAATCAGAAGAGGTCTTAAAGGAAGTGATAAGAAGTGGAAAAGAGAGTAAAATTGTAATATAAATGTAATATTAATAAAGATGGTATCCAATGGTAACCTTAATGTCAAATAACACTTATCTCTATTGATATATCAATAATATGGGAAAAAATAATAAACTTTTTCTTCTAATGCCTAATCATCGACGAAACGCATCCAAATTGTCTGCACCGCCGAAACCACCCATTGATGACCGGTATTTACCATTTGAATACCTTTTTTCAAGCTTTTAATTCAATTCAATTCAGTTTTAAACTTGTCTTTAGGTCTAAAAGTTCTCCAACTTTTTCATTCTTATTATCGTTTTAGATATCATTTAAAACCATTTATTAGTATTCAATACATTTGTAATTCAATAATAACTATTATTTACTTTAATTTAATCGTTTGAACGCTTAAAACAGTTCTGATTAATAAAGTATTGTTTTATTTAAATGAAACTCCAGTTAAAACCATTCACAAGTAAATGAAACTCCAATTAAAACCACTCACAAGTAAATGAAACTCCGATTAAAAGTTTCAAACTTTAAACATACCTTTTTATTAAAAAATATCAGTAAATATTTTAGTTTTACCCAAAAAATGTGGACTTTATTTTGTTATTAAACTATTAAATGTGTTCAGTCGGGAGAAGGCATGCATTTGAGTCTATCAAAGGCTGCCTTTTCCAACTTCTCTCTGTGGTCCGGATGTGAGATTTTGATGAGTTCGTACGCTCTTTGTCTATAATTCTTGCCAAACAAGTAAGCGATTCCGTGTTCAGTAACAATGTAGTGCGCGTGTGCTCTTGTGGTCACAACACCTGCGCCTTGTTTTAAAAACGGAGATATTTTCGATTCTCCTTTATTAGTAGTGGAGGCCATGGCTAGGATTGGCTTCCCTTTGCCGTCGAGAGCCATCGCAGCGCCTCTAAGGAAGTCCACCTGACCTCCAAAGCCTATTCATATGATATAATTAGATAATCAGCTCAACAATCAGTTCCATTTCATATTTATGACATCAAAACAACAATCACCTGAATAGACTCGAGTCCCGATTGAATCGGAACAAACCTGACCAACAAGGTCGACCTCAACACAAGAGTTAATTGCAGTCACTTTTGGATTTTGAGCGATATTGAACTCAGAGTTGACGTAATCGATAGCCATCATCACTAGGTATGGGTTGTCGTCCATAAAGTCAAATAACTTTCTGCTTCCGATAGTGAAGGAAGCGGTCAGTCGTCCCGTTTGTAATTTCTTGCGGGTATTCGTAATAACGCCTGAAATGAAGCAATTCTTTCAATTAGTCATAAATGAAATTAATTGCATTTCAAACTTATCAATGATTATAAAAACATAACATAAGAGATAACATTTGAGATATAGTGAGAAATGTTTGTCAACCTCTGTAATAGAGATCGACGACTCCGTCGGAAAACATTTCCGAATGAACGCCTAAATCTTTATGGTTAGTGAGGTCTGCGAGCACTGCGTCGGGAATGGCTCCGATGCCCATCTGCATAGTAGCGCCGTCTTCTACTAAGTTGTCTGCGATCAACTTCCCTATCGTTTTCTCGACGTCCGTCAAGTTCTTAGTCTTGTGTTCGGGCAGTTCCATCTGTCCCTCAACTAATGCGTCGAAATGAGAGGTATGGATAATGGCGTGTCCTTTACGGTAATATAAGAACCGTTTAGTATATATATTAATATTAAACTATTGAACAGACTTCTAGTTTATGAATCAAATAGAGTTGAGTCGCGACTCACCACTTGTTCGGGGCATTCGAGGGTTCACTTGTCCGACAATGTATTTGCTCGCAATGATGGCGGCGCGCGCGCAGTCCACAGATGTTCCCAAAGAGTGAAAGCCGTGTTTGTCGGCCGGCGTCACTTGTAATAGACAGACATCCGGTTTAATGATTCCCCTATCGAACAGTTTGGGAATTTCGCCCAAAAAGATAGGCGTGAAGTCAGCGCGACCTGAATTGATGGGTTCTCGACAGTTGGCGCCCGTGAACAGTGAGTTCGACCGAAATGTGTCCTTCAGTTCGGGTGCTGTGTATTCAGCGGCGCCTTCGGTGTGGATGTGATGGACGCGAACGTTCTTTAAGTTAGCCTTTTTTCCGTGTTCTGCGAGTGCGGGAACCAGTTTTCGCGGCGTTGCGGCCGCGCCGTGAATGAAGACGTGATCGCCTGTAATGGTGGCAAAGGTTGCAGTCTTTGTGACAATCAATTGTCGAATATATTTGTAATCAATTTTATAGAAAAGGATTTATTGAGACCTGACTTGACTCGAGAGACGGCCTCTTCTGCGGACATCCATTTGGGCTCTTTATTAGGGATGGGATGCGTCGGTTCGTTGACATACGAATAATAGCTTCTCCTTATTGTTGAGAATGTGAACCCGTTTAGACCATTGTTGGCATTGTTTCGCACACTATTCATAACAAACAAACGCATCTTTTGAGCCATTGTTGAGAGGTTTGAGACTCAAGAGAGTGAATAGGAAAATAACTCCAAATATTGATAATATTGATAATATTGATAAGGCGTCACTTATGTGCACTCCATTAATAACGTTACGTTACGCTCAAATGTGGTGATTTACGAACCCCCCCCCCACTGTTACGTTGTGAAGTTTAGTCGTTTTATATAAATTACATTCAACCATATTATAAATGCAATACAACAACAGTCGTACAGACGCGAAGTCGGGAAAATCCTAACCAATAGAAATGCAGTGTTCTACCACTGCTACCGCGCGGGATTCGGCTTTACCTGTCATAACTTAACCCATCGCATCACTATTCCTATTGGCTGCAAAAATTGATTTTTCTCATTTTACCGACTTTTGTCGTACATTGGTTTCGGTACACAACTTAAGTTATAAAATTAGATATTATATAATACTAAAGGGGCCACTCAGAGTCTCATTACAGGTATTTAGCCCGTTGTCTAATACATCTCTTAATCTCAAACCTAATACCCGTATTAACTCTTAATTATAATTTCAAAATTTAAAGCTCTTTAATTCAAAACCATTGTTGCTAAAAACATTGTTAAACAAATAGCAAGAGTTTTAAAATATTTCAAGTTTTAATTTCTAATATTTTAATGTATTGTTGAGACAGTATTATTGCGGACGAACGAACACACATAATGACATTGCTTTTTAAATATATAGATACGCGGATTCGGCAATCAATAACATAATTAAAAATTGATTAAACTTTTTAAAACTATTATGGGTTTCTATAATATTGACACTTCCACTTTTACGTTCGAAATGCGTGCAATGCGGCTCAATTGTGGACGTCTGGCAACCTTACTTATAATTACAGATAATGTTTAACCAATAATAAGCACGAGAGGGCAACACAATGAAGTTCTATACTTTGGTTTTTGACCTTATTTTATGAATAACTTAAATACTAAATGCACTGAAATGTGCAATAAATTGCGTCAATTTATTGAGAAATTAATTAAAGTTAACGACAAGTTTATTAAAAAAATGGAGACAACTATTTGTAGTGCGTTTGATAATTCCCCCGATAAGGAGCAAAAAATTGGCATAACTGCGCGCTCGAGCTTTTGCTTAATTACAAGCTGTGACACAAGCCTTTCGGGTTTGATTTTACAGCTATTGAAGAATAGGCTAAAAATAGTTCAAATTTATTAAATATTGACGTATTTGATCGCTTCAATCGTCACTTCAATCGCATACCAATTAAATGAAAGTCAATATAAAATCTAATCAATACATAGAATCAGAGCAAATATTAGTGATTATTTAAAATTGAAGTGTTTATGCCATCATTTTCAATATGAGCCTTCATTTTTCTCAAATATCTATTTCGCGAACCAAAAGCTTGCTATTAATCGTTGAGCGGATTCTCACATCAATGGACTCTCATATCAATGGACTTTCATCTGATATTTGATAGTTATTATCACTAATAGAGATAATTTGTTTAATAACCTTTAATTAATACTCAATGAGTTTAGAACACTATTCGAATCCGAAACAATTGTCTCTTATTTGCAATTAAAGTATAGCTCGCATTCACAATAATCAAAAGTATGACTCTATCGTCGGAACCGGTGTATCGGTTTTTCACCTCACTGTATATGCAGTAACTTTTTCGCCTTAAGCCGAATTTGACCGAATATTTCGCCGAATTTAGAAAAAAGTTTGAGCTTTACGTCGAAAAACAGAAACATAAAAAATTGAATGATTCCATATATAATAAAATAATGCAATACAGTATAAACTGCAAAACAAAATCACATTAAGAGAAATTTATACATATATACCAATTACAGCTAACATTTATTCTAAGAATTCACTAATTCATTATAATTTGGTTCTCTTTAAATAATTGTTATTTTATACATTTTCTTATTGTTTTGGCTATCATTTTTTCAATTAATTAAATAAAATGCATTTTGACTCAAATTATGAATAAAACTAGTATTAAAAATGAATTAAAAATAATAAAAGTTCTTAAATTCGGTTTTTGTCATACGCCGAATATTGACGCCGAAAAAGTTATGTGCAGAATATGTTTAAAGAGACTATCAAATAATTTTATTCCTTCCCTACTATAGCTTAAGCTAGAGATAGTAATTTGAAAAGACTATGAATGCTTCGCATTTACTCAACTCCATCTCAATCAAATCAACCTCAACTAGAACTTCATAGACTTTTCAATTTTTGAAACTCCACAACTTCGCTTCCACCACATGGAGGTGGAGTTGAAATTACAATCTCTAGCTTAATTATCCGTATATAAGTGATGGGCAAGCTAGGCCAGTTCATGTTGGGGTAAAATTGCAGATTTTGGCTTCAATCTCAGGAGTGCAAAAAGGTCTTTATCAGGGGGTATAGCTAATTTTTGAAAGTTCTTCAATTATTTAGTGGGTTATAGAACACTTCCATTTTTAGCCTTTCAAAAATTTTTGTCCCCAAAGGATTTTTGAAAGATACTTTAATTTTTCGGCCACTGGTCTTTCAAATTTACTGATTTATTCTTTATAGTGATTAACACTCTTTTTAAATACGTAATTTGCGCCATTGTTACAACATTGTTACAACCATTGTTACAACCATTGTTACAACCATTGTTACAACCATTGTTACAACCATTGTTACAACCATGTTGGAATCAAATTTTCCATCCAATATTTATTTTATGTGATTTTCTATAACATTAAAGTATTTTATATCATATTTCAGAAGAAATCAGATAAAATAGTTGCATTGTCAGTAGCAAACATGTATTATTTGAATTTCTCATTCACTATGGTTTATCACTGCCTTGAGGGGAAATGTACATTTTTGGATAAATTCTTTATGAACTGCATAAACATTAAAGAAAATATTAATTTTTCATTATTTCTTAATATTTCGAAAAACTTTATACAAAAACGGGATAAACCATCTTAATCGAGGAAAACGGGGTAAAACTCAAATCAGAAATATTAGGGATAAAAACTAAATAATTTTTTCTTATAGAAAATAGTAAATTAAAAAAAATACCATTAAATTCTTGATATTTTTTATAAGGAAAAAGAATAAGGAAATCCTGATTTTGCACAAACCAATGTAGACACAGACCTGATAATGAGGTATAATACAGAGTAATAAGATATAAAATTGAATTAAATTTATTTAAATTTTTTTACACACAATAAGAAGCATAATCTGAAAATTTAAATTAGTAAGCTCATTTTGAGCACTAAGTTTAAGTCTGAGCAATAAATTATTCATATAGAATATCTTTTTTCATTTAAATAATAAGTTGTTAAACATAATTATTTATTATAAAAAACACAATTTAAACTCATTCATAATGTAAACGCTTACTGAAACCACTTATCGAAAACTGATTAACAAAAATTAAATAACTAATGTCATTATTAAAGTTTTTTAGTAATTGTGTGATTAAAAATTGGATATCTTTTAATTTATTCATTTATTTAGGAAATGAAAATACAGTTTTGAAACTCATGAGCTCAGAATAAACTTTAGAAAACTTACTCCTTAAAATTGGTTTCCATTGGTTAAATAATTTTTACAACTAGTCGTTCACGTGTTAGAAATTGGTTTAACACTTACATTGTCACCAATTTTGTTATAATTCATGTTCAGGATTTGGTTAAAATAAATTTCAAGATTCGTTAAATCCAGTTTAAAAATGAATGTTTTCTTTAGAGAAATTATAGTCAGAGCTGTATAATTTGACAATCTGTAAGCCCCATATTTGGATCCTATTTTAAATATAAATGATAAATTCACATTTGTATATTTTTAATTTCACGTAGATATTAGGAAAAGTTAATGTAAATTTATTGTATATTTTTACATTTGTATAACATGTGACAAATTTATCATAATTTGTCTCTGATTTTTAAACAAAAAATCAGATTTAAAAAAATAATGGTGTTGTCGATAGAGTGAATCGATGTGCACCGAGCTTTCATTATAACGAGGTTGTACTATAAAGAGCTGCACTATAACGAGGTATTACTGTATAACATAGTACGCTGATTCCCCTTTAATTTAATTAAATTTATTATTGTTTACTTCACTCAACAAAATGCTGATATCAAGCGAGGACTTGTTTAACAATACAAAAATTATATTACAATTATATTACAAAAATTTAATCTCAATTATTAAATGAATAGAAATGGATATAAAAGTAAAACAAAAGGAAGCCCTCACTGCCCACCACTGCTCCTGCGGTACTATCTTTATCTCAAACAGTCCTTAATTCTGGTAAAGGTCCTAATGACAGAGACTAAGCCCCAGCTTCAGTTGGGGTTGTCAACAATTGTTGGGGTTGTCAACAATTTTCGAGATTTTGGATGCTTATTTTTATTTTTTGAGTTGAATCTAATGATATGATTGGTTAGTCCCTAAGCTCCATAGGTACACATCTAGTCATTAATAGTACTGGCTCACCGAGTTCCTTATCTTTGTTACTTTGGTGTCCAACCGGTGTTACAATAGGGAAAAGCTTTCTTTTTTCTCATATATAAAATAACTGTTAAGCATATTTTTATTACAGCTCTTGAATTTTGAAAAATATAAACCATATTTCATATTAAGTTTATTGAATATTTATTAAATTTTTTTAGTACAGTTCTTGAGTTTATTTTATATACACTTTTCTTTTTTTTTTAAAATTTAAGATATTATTCTACAAAGTATTAGACATAAACTTTTTTCTAAAATTTTTCTAAAAATAATATATTTCATCCATATTTAAGTGTGAAATTTGCCAAAACTTGATTATTTTTAAAATGATTAAAAGATTTACAAGTCTATAATTGTTTTCTTTTATAATTAGACATTTTCTAATTTGAAATGAACAACATTTTGGTGCCAACTCTGTCAATATATACAGCTCTGACTGTAATTTCAATATAATACAGAGTAATAATGCAATTAAGCACGTTAATATTGCTATAATGATCATGTATTTAAATAATAATATGCATAGGAATAGATAACATTCTTAAAATAGAAATAATTTTTAATATTGCATTCGTTACTAATCAATACAGGCATTTATTTATTTGTTTTTATTATTAGAGCCTTTTTTATTTATATTGAATTAATACTGAATAAGAGATTTGAGACAATTTGACAGAGTCTATCATTTACTAAAAAGAGCTAAAATTGAATTTGTTAAGTGAATTTACAATTTAAAATTATAAAATAATATATTTATTTAAAAAGCTATTTATTAAGAAAAAAATTCGCCTTAAAAATGCCAAATTTTAAAGCACGGCTCAAGAATATTGTTTTATATATTTTAATGAAAACGAGTTGCAATAATATTGATGTTTGGTTATCTATCTTCTTGATAAGGGAACTTTAGTGAAATGACACTTTCACAGAATCCGTTCCCCCCACGTGTCACAGTCTTTTTAAATATAAATAATTTAATATAGTCATTGCATATCTCTAACCCATCCCCTAATCCTTGTAGTCTTTTAAAAAATATCTCTAGTTTCATATGAATAATTAATTTACATTATGTAATATTTATGACTGTAATCCCTGACTGACTTTAATTAAAATTTTTATTTAGAGTTAAGACAAATGTTGTCAACATATGATGTCATTCTTCATAATTCAAAATTATGTAATAAATTGATGGCAAATAAGAAAATCTTTTAATAACACAGAGAAAAACATGTGAAGACATTGACTTTGAATGCAATCAAATGATGAATCAGTGATTGGAGAGTGAAATGAGCCAAACGGCAAACCAATACCAAAGACAAACTGGGAATAGAATTGATAGAAATGAATGCAAGTTATCTCCAAATGAAGGCAAGAGTTCATGCATTGGCGATGAGTCCAAGACTTATTGCCTACAGAGACAAAACGCCAGAGAGTCTGAAGAGAGCGTTCATAGCTTTGACTATTCAATGGATGATAAGGTTTGAAAATATAGCTTATTTACGATAACATATAAATGTTACTCAAATATAATAACTTATAAGTCATTATTTCTATCAAATCTCTCATCTCTTTGATTTTGTTTAAATACCAAAACATACATAAATCCATTTGCAGTTTCTTATTATTAATGATAAAACTTTATTAAATAGATATCAATAAAGAAACGGAACAATTATTAGAAATTCTATACATTTGAATGTAAAAAAGAACTAAAGTATATACAGATATGCTGTACAATACTGTATTGAGTTTATAAATTTTGTAAAATTGCAAATATTCTTTTGATACAATTGAAGCCAATTATTTTGATTCTGATTTATCTAACAATTTAAAGGACCAAAATATTTCAATAGTAACAATTTCCTTATACATTTGCAATACTTAAAAGTTAGCCATTAAGTCATCCAATACAGAGATTTCATATACTCTGATTATTTTCGTTTATCTATTGTAAAAAACATTTTTCTCAAATAAATCGCTTAATTCAATAAATCCTCGTTAAAGAATTAAATGAAATATAAATTTAAGTTTTTATGTGATTATTTATCGACTTTGCTATGTTTTTTCTTAGCTTTTCATTTATTCAATAAAGTTTGTGAACTTTTAATATTAATATTAAATACAATGCTCTTTAAAAAGAAAGTTTTAACATTACAGGAATTGAAACAATGATTGTTAATAATCTACAATAAAAGTACTGTATATAAAATCATTATATAAAACCACATCAACATAAATAAACGATAAATAAACAGGGGTGGGCAGATTATTTTTTGTCTCAGTGTATAAGTAGGGGTAAAAATCGCTGACAAAAAAGTCTAGAAACCGCTTATCTATAAGTCTTCAAGTTTTTGATCTAAATGAGAGTCTTCTTTAGGTTGTAATGAGGACATTGAAAATAGCTATTTTAATGTAATTAATATATTTTGACGTAAAGCATTTCATATAACATACTGTATATAAGTTAATTCATTTCCTCTATCAATAATGGTTTAAGTAGTAGAACAATAAAAATGAATTAGACATTTTAAATATTTCCCAATTGAGTGCCAAATATTCTGCGGTTATGTTTTATTCGTATTTTAAGTAGAAATTAAATCTGTAATCAAGTTTTGCGCAACAGTTATAGTTTTGATATAGAAACTCAACAATCATTGTTTTCAATGATTTAAACTAAAAAATGGAAAACTCCTAAAACTCCTAATTCAGTATTTACAATATTAGTACAAATGACTTGATTAATAAAGATAAAATGATAGAAAAGCACTTTTATTACTTGTTTCTTACATGAATTAATGTATTATTAATATTGAAGTTTGATCAAAAGATTGAATGGCATATAATTAAAGGTATATAAATATACGATCAATTGTGACTTATTTGCTGCAACTCAAGAATAACTGCCAATTTCAAGATATGTGTGAAAAACGTTTTAAAACTGAATAGAACTGAAAATCTTTTTTGTCTTAAGACATAAATTTCATGTCGAAAACAGTTTTGCGATAACAATGAAATGAACTTAAATTAAATTAAAAGAAACAAAGGTTAAAGACAAGATCCAACAGTCATTCCCATTCTGTATATATTTTGTTATCTAAAACTTTCTCACATGAAGTTTATGTTTTGCTGCAATTTTTCATCTGATCGACTGATCGACTGCTAATGGTTAGCATTGCATTATTTTATATACAGTAATATCTCTTTAATAGTTGGATTAATGTTTTTAATAATAAGACGTTCTTTTTGAAAATTGGTTTAATTTAAAGATTTCATAAAACTTTATTTTAGTTTAATTGAAACTAATGTTCTATAAATATTGAATTATTAATCCGTTTAAAGTTATTATTAGTAATTGTATGAAATATGAAGTTTGAAACCATTATTAAATTTCTTCCTAAATGAGAGTATTTCTAATTAATTGCAAATAAATTTGATAAATACCTAAATAATAAAATAATGTTTTAGGCAATTATTTATAGCATAATATTTTTGCTCATAACGAGAGTTTGATTGTATGGACACGCGTTTATGTTTGAGAAACTTTTATCTGTAACTGTATTTGACATTCTTAGACTATAGGCCAGTGGTTCTGACAGTCATTCACATTATTAGAGATTGTTTTTGCTCTTACCTTAAAACTCGTCGACCACTAAAGCACTACATTATTGATGGCTTTGTCTTTCACTTACTTTTTGCTAACTTTTGCTAACATTTACTAACATTTGATTCCATTTTGTCTTATATTCTGTTATTCTGTTTCAGATGACAGTCACTAAACAGAAATCGAGTGCAGAATCCACTGCAGAATCCACGAGAGTATTATCAACATTACAACAATCAGTAGAACCAGTTATAGGCGATGCCGTTGACAAACAATTGCTTGCATTAAATGATAGACCTTTGACACAATCCTATGATTATAAAAAATATTCAAAAGAAGACGATCTCTTCATAACCGATAAAGGAGTCGATTCATCAAAAAGTAGTGATAAAAATACAATTATTGCCTCACAGTCTTCAAGTTGTATAAATGCCAATGATTTTGTGCCTTTTTGTGAACAATCGTCACTTTATTATAAAAATCCTATTCTTGTGAATATCGATTCAGTAGAGAATCAGATAAATAAAAATAATATATTGGAAAAGTTGGACCAAAATATGTCAGAAGGTTCTTCTCTTCAGACAATATGTCGACCGACAACTCTATTCTCATCTCAACTATCAGTTAGTGCTCCGATTCCTCCAGAATTTTCTATATCGCCCGCGGATTCGATATCTAAAGCGTCTTCGAGTGATATCGCAGTCGAGTCTTCCATAAGTCCGTTTCAGTTGAATCAACAAAAACCTCCGCATTCGCCGACTAGTCTTAGAGTTAATTTTAATGGTATTAATGGTTTGGGCCACTCGTCTGCTCCGATGGAAACGCTAGCTCTCAGTCCATCATTCAATTCACTTCATGGAAGTCTCGCCTCTTCCATAAATGACTTAACAATAGAAGCGGAACAACTGGAGAGAGCCATTCGACATAACGACACTAGATTTGTGAGAAGAATGCTTGAACTCCATCACAACAAATACTATTGCAATCATTTACATAATAATGAAAGCATTTTTGAGAAAGTGAGTCACGGATCTCATCGCTCTCAGAGTCAGGATTGCGATAATAATAATAAATCATTGCTTAAAAGCCAGTCAATGATTGATAGGTTCTTAAGCAATAACAGTACTGAAAGGCGAGAGTCGGGCTCTACTGATGAGCGCGGGGGAGAGTCGCCATCCATTTTCACCAATTCCTTGCATTTGGCCATTGAGAACAACGCACTGGACGTCACTCTATTGCTGCTCAAGCATGGAATCGATGCAAATGAAGCCGGAGTTATACCTTATAATGTGAATCCATGGCGTCGAAGCAGTCATACCAGTGATGATAGTTGTGCCCCCATCAGTACTACTAATGATAGACTAACTATTAATAATTTGAATTTAATCAGCTCTTCAAGTCGTGAGCCATTAATAAGGACGCCATCAATACGTTCAACAAATAGTCCAAAGCTGTTGAGCCCAATGGCAGGTCCTTCGGCTCACATGAGTGGTGTGACTCCAAATGCCGGACATTCTATTTATTTTGCACTTAATTCAAGTCCCAGTTCTATAAACAGTGAATTGTCAAGTATTGGCCGCTTTTCAACGCCAACTAAAGTGATCCGATTGCGCGCTGATATGTGGCCTAATCTTAAAGTAGTTCAAATCTCAACTGATGGCAATGCTATCCCTTATGATGAAGAATATACTCGTGAAAACTTATATAGTTTGCCACCAATTTTCTTATGCGTGGCTCTAAACAATTCTGCTATTCTTCGGGAACTTATCAGATATGGCGCTAATGTGAATGTTAGAGATCGCTATGATGTGACTCCTCTTCACTTATGTTTATGTCAGGAACACATATCTCGATCGTGTCTTCAGCTTCTCGTTCAAAATGGTGCCAAAATTTCCTTCAAGAATAAGCAATCTATAGCTCCCTTTCAATTAGTTAACGATGATATTAGTCATGATATTTTACAATTGCAAAAATGCATTGTTGATAACGCATTCTCGCAAATCGTACCAAAACAAAGTATCAATAAGAATAATGCTATTACTAGTATTAATAGTAATAATCTTAATAATGATAGTAATAGTAATTTAACTAATTTTAATAATAATAATACCATTACTGCTAATAATATAATTAGAGATGG
>JAQGAN010000122.1:0-14508 GCA_034697745.1 Nothrus palustris
TTTGTAAATTACAATTTATAACTGAGTGAAAGTGTAAACGAAATATTTGTTGATTTTAAACACATTTAAGTAAACGATAAAAAACATAGTCTAATAAACTTTTCATTCAATATTTTGGCGCCTTTATAGAGATGAACGCATTTATAAATATCAATAAATCCTAAAAGTAGTTATATTTAAATCAGACTTAAATAATAGACGATTAAAAGTGATTTATGGACTTAAATAAATTGTTACGCAATTAATGCATAAGGTTTTGAAGTTTAAATCTTAAATAATTATTAAATATAAATACTTTAAGTAAATACAAATAAAACTTTATTTGTAAGCCGTGAACACCACTAATAATTATATTTGAATAAAATTGTCAATATTTAGATTCATTTAAGGCATGTTTTATTCCTTTTAAACAATTATCTCAAATCGCAATTAATTGCAAATACGACTAAATATTGTTATTTTTAATTATAAATTAAGAGTTATTTAAAAATTTTGCGAATTATTGAGAAAGAGTTGAAATAAATTGTTGACAATTAGTTGGAAAAGATGTCTAAACGAAAGGGTTCCACACTTTCTCGCAATTTAATGAAAATGAAATTTATGCAAAAGAGCGTTAACAGAGATGGCAGTGAAGGACTGTTTGGACAACAAAACAATAACTATCTATCAATTGACGAGGACTTGAATGAGAATCTGAGAAAAGAAGGCGAGAAGTATTATTTGAGTTCAAGTTATTTATATTGCGAACACTTAAAGTGCGGCCGAATGTCATTCAAAGGTATGAATCATGAAATCGAAAAATTAATGCAACAAAACAATGACTCGAATGAAAGCCAACCCAATGGTGACAACTCTTTTGAAGTTTCCGACGAAGAGATGACTAAACGATATTCATATTTAATTGATTCCAATCCTTCTAATGTTTCAAATCGAAAAAGAGGAAAATATTCGCATAAAAGTACACCCAATAAGAGATTGAAATGAATTTTAATATTTAAATAATAGAAGTGTTGGTAGTTTTTATAAAACAATGATTTTATTTTATGATTCAAGAAATGTGTAATTATTTTTATACAAATGCGTGATTTCTGGTTTGTTTTGAAAAGCTTTCAACAGATGTAATGAACAATAAGTTTTCTCTAAATTATTTAAACGATTAAAACGTTGTGAAATAGAATTAAGTTATTTTAAACTTTAATAATAATACAAAATAAACCTAACGATTACAGCTTCTTAGCGGATAAATAATCTTTGTTTTGGAGCCACTTTTCAACAGAGAGTTTAATTTAATTGAAAATTGTATACCAATTGTTGCGTACATTAGTCTCCATTACTGGAATCACTACACATACCCTTCTTTATGATTGCGAATTCGATAGCCTTTGCGAACGCTTTCTGAACATTCTTTCGATCACTTGCTTTCCTCGACTCCGACAGCTTTGACTGATCGATGTTATCGATGCCCAACGGTTCCAGTTTATTACGGGGTAACCATTGCCTTAACATATGTTATATAATATTAATATAGATTCATAGATTAATAGATTCATAGACTCATAGATTAATACAATAATAGCAGTAATACAGCAATAAAGTGCATACCAGGTTCGCTTCACATCAAAAAATGATACTAAGTATTGATTACTTTTGTCTTCTTTTAAACGATGTGCTAAAACCTCGTTTGGAGGAATAGGTATTACATTACCATTTGTTGAATAGTCGGATGCGTCCGGATTTACGATCTGTATATCAATCAATATCAATAAAGATGAGGTCTATTAGCTTTATATTTGTTATTATTAATAAATGAAATAATTGGTTTGATTAGAGAACATACCAATGCCGGATACCAGGGATAACCGGAACATTTGGCCCAAACCACGTCATTCGGTTGTAAAGGGATTTTCTGATTTTCTATTGATATATCGGAACGCGAAGAACGAGACGGTGGCCCTAATTGTCAAAATTGATATATATGAATGAATTTGAAAAGCGCTACTCTTAGTTATATAAAGTTAATTAAATGAATCTAAAAAGAAGACATACTTCGAGGCGATTTCTTTTTATTTCCGGCGCTAACTCTACTACTCGTTCCCGAAGAACCCAATGATGAGACAGAAGTGTTTGTATGTGATGTTCCACTGGAACCTGAAGATTTTGATGAAGCGCTAGAGCTATGAGAATGTGAACTCTCGGAAACGACATCTGAATCCGCCGGAGAATTCACTGCAAATTAAATCAAAGATAAACAACAAATTAATTCACTAATGAGCTAAATATGTATACGTTTTTGAGCTAACTTACGATTTCGGTAAACACTAAAGCTTTCTGTTTGTGGCATTATTGGTGCAAAAGGAATAGTTTGATCCATTAGACGCAGACCAGAATTAGATGATGTGTTCTGTCGTTTATTAGGCCTCGAAGAGTTCCTATTAGATCTCCTCTTAACTCCTGAATTATAGAATCATTTAATTAAAACAATTATGCAAATGTATAATACAATCGTTATATATAATAAATTATTCACTATATTTACAGATGCGCTTTGGTATCATATTTAGAGCAAACTTATTAATACAGTTTGTTCCAGAAGTTGACTAACAATTGTTGCAATGCGCGCACAATTTTGTATTATTGAGAGCGAGCGCATTGAAAATTTATTGTTTACAAAGTATTTGAGTTATTGATTATTAAAATAAGTAATTTAAAGAAATGTTAGATCAAAGTCATTATAGTCATTCTGTAAAGTCTATTCAAGACCTGAAAAATGCGATCACTTATGCATTTAGTGTCACAACACCACAAATGTTAAGCAATATGTCTCGCAGGACATGGAGGCGAATACAGCTTTGCACCGACAACGATGGCTTGCATACAGATTTATCGGATAAATAATGCTTTATTAACAATTTAATTCTGATTTTCTATTATATTTTTGTGAATCAATTTGTTTTACTATTAGTTTTTTATTTTAAGTATCCATTACTTTATGTATTGATTAGTAGTTTGAATGTTTGTCTCCAATTTTTAATTAAAAACACATTCAATTGTTAGTGAACTTCTGGAACATATTATACAGCAGCGGTTCCCAAACTCTTTTTTGATGTTACAAAATTTGATATTTTTTTATTGTGGTGTAAAAGTCGTGACAATATTAAAAATGAACAAAATAAAATTATAAAATATAAAGCAACAAGTTAGGGTTACCCCAACAGTTTTTATACTTCTCGCGTATCACTTAAAAAAGCTCGGCGTACCAGTTTGGGAACCACTGCTATACAGTAGTGAGTCAACATTTGAACGCACCTGTTGGCACGTTATTGAGTTTTACATTATTAGCGTCTTTTGATAAAAGCGTAAATTTATAATCAGGTTTCGGTCTTTTGTTTAAAAAGAATTGATAAATGAAAAAATTGTTACAATGAGAATATTCTTGAATAATATAATTTAATTATAAATAATAATCTTTATAAATGTATTTACGAATAAAACAAAAAGCGATTGCTTTGTTTATGGAATTGTTTTACTAAAACTTCGCAACTTTTACTATTTATTTGGTTCCATCACTTATTGAAAATACAGTAATTACCTAAAGCAATATTTATTCAATTAGAATATACAGTACCTGATGTTTGTCCACGACTGGCCTGTTCTCTGGCAAATGACTCCGCAGTCTCAGTGAACATATTAGTTGGCGTACACGTCGACGCATCTGCGGTTAATGTTCTTGAGTTCATTAATTTAGAGCTCGAATGACTCTTTTTCCTTAATGAGAAACTCTTTTCGATACCGAATTTTCCTGAATTGAGAGTCGGTGAAGTCGAATTCGGTGAAAGTGCGTCACTTATTGGCGAACCGTTGAGTTTTCTCTTTTTGTTGTGATTGGTCCGCGAATTTGTCATTTTAGCAGTTTCTGGACCTGAACGTAATCAATATACAAATCAATATGCATTCAATATATAAATTCAATAAAAGACTAACCTGTCTTATCATTCATCTCCCTATCGTTTAGTGATTTGGAATTACTGCTCTTATTAGTCCGTTTTGGTGTAGATTCTGAAAAGTATTCAATATTATAGGTTTCACTATTAGTTTCTATGCAGTTCTGTCAATGTTTAATAAATAATTGAATACCTTTATTATTTATAATAGGATTCTGTTTATTAGGAGAACTCGACTTAATTAAGCCCTCAATACCTGAAGAGTTAATACTGGCAGACACTGAATTATATGTCTTTCTGCCTTCTATTTTGTCAATAAAATGAGAAAATGTTGGAGTGTTTTCACAAATGTCTGTAGTGTCAGAATCACTATTAATAAGAGAGTTTAGATTCTTAGATTTGTGTGACTTTTGTTTTTGTTTGTTAGGCGAGATTCTGTTATTAGCCATTTGTTGAAAAGTTGGTTGCGATGAATAGTTACTCTGTTTTACACTCACTGACGGACTTGTATTGGACTTAATCTGGTCTTTAATGTTAGCAATTTCTGCGGTCAAACTTCTGACTCGTTTAGTTCGAGAACCGCCTGATTTCTGAGACTTGGCTTTCAGTAAACTTTGTTCGAGTTCTTTAAGCTTTTCTTCGAGTTGTAGTCTTTCAGAAACGAAAGGCGTCGCAGAGACAGAGACTTTCATCTCAAAGGGAGACGTTTGCGCGTGTAATCCAGTCCTTGTATTATAAGATTCTACATGTTTTTTGGCCTCTTTTATAATACTGACTGTCTGTTCACGCAATTTGAGGGCCGCTTTATGATAAACAGTGTCCTTATCGTTATATGACATACAATTTTCAATTATTAGATGTAAATCTTTTTCAAACAAATCAAAAGAGATGTAGTCATTGCTATCAATTTTGGCTTTCATTGTACTGAAATCCATGGGATTCTTAATAAAATCTAAATAATCAGGAACTTCATCAGCACTAACAGGTTCTGCGAAAAAATGGTTCGTGTCTTTCTCTCTTAGTTTGGATAATAAATTGTGGAGAAATATTTTATAGGGATTTAACTGCAACTCAACAGTGTTTTGAAGATTACGCAATATCGAGCGCTTAATTTTTTCTCTTTTACGAATCAATTCGACTAAAAGCCTGACTCTCTCCAAATCCTGTCTCAATCTATTATAAAATTTCAATTGTTCTCTTTGTTTCACAAAATGTTCATTATCTCCGTCTTTATGCGAATCTTTTCGCAAATTGTTATGAGATATTTGGAGTCGTCTGAGTAGTGGCACTCCATTCCTCGACTGTCTCTTTAGAGTCCAATAACCTAATAATCGCTGCAAAAACTGATTTCTTTTAGGTATTGAAATCATTGCAGCGATTTTAGTGAGTCTTTCTAATGGAATGGTCGGAATGGACACTATAGGTATAGCCGAACGCTTCTCTGCTAATATTTTTCGCGCTTTTTTCATCTTCTCTTTGAACTTAGCCTTCGTTTGTTGCATTCGCTTCAACTCAGATCGAGAATCTTCTTCACCGCTGGAATAGACACCACTCAAAGTGGTTCCATTTTCATCTGCAGGCGTGTGTGCGTCACAATAGGCGGCTTTCTTCACATTCGTGACCAGACCTGAAGAGGTCACTTCTTTGACTGCTTCCATCTTCATATAAAGGCCTGCCTGTTGAGCACACGTCACGTGGAAAGCCACGTAACAGTTGGCTTTATGACACTGAATGCACGCGCCAACGCTTCTCTGCTTACATATATAACACGACAACTTCCATCGCGCGGATGGGATATTACCGATGCTGTCGATCGGCTCTAGAAATACGGTATTTGCAAAACAAACTTCTGGTATCCAAAGAGCGCAAACCACATGAGACCAGCGGTTGTCGTCGGTTTGCTTGAAAGCACCGCCTTTGTTGGGACACAAAACACAATCAACAGCTCTGGAGGGCGACTGAAGACATCTCCTGCATAGCCACTGACCTTCTGGTATATACGGAACTCCATAGCATTCCTGATGAACTGCAAGATTACACATATCACAAAACAGAATTGCATTCGAGTTTTGACACTCGCCGTCATTACAAATACAACAGACAGCGTCTTCATCAATAGCTGGTCCCACATCTTTACCACTGTTCTGACTCTGAAAATACGACTCTTTTTCCAACCTATCCATTAATGACTCGAACGTGTCTGCGGGCACTTCAGGCAAGTTGTCGTCGCGTCGTTTCTTATTCACGAGATCGAGCCATGCAGTGTCCTCTTCGTCCATATCGTATTCGATTTCCTCTTCGATGTCTTCAACAGATTTCTCAATATATCGATAATAAGAGTTGGATCTCTGTTTAGCATCGGGTGGATAGTAGTCTTCGATTATACGAAACGAAGGCTCTGGAAGTTTCACCACTAATGTACTGCTGTCTGGAGTTTGTGGCGTTTGCTCTTTGCGCACTTTATTACCACATTTGCCGTTCTTATACTTTCCTTTACCAGTCTTTGTGGTCTTCGCGGATGTGTTGCCGTTTGTGGTCGTCGTCGGCGTTGTTGTTTGCGAATCACATTTGCGGTGGTTTTTGTTGTTATGATTAGCGCTTCCATTAATGGCATTATTATTTCGATTATTACTCGAACTGAAGCCAGCAATGCCTCCATTTCGGGGCTCGTCATCGACTTTGCCGTCGACGTGCACTATATTGAGCGGTTCATTAATGTTGATTCGATGCACTTTGCCGTCGATATCGAACTCAACCATTTTCTGCGATTCCGCATAAGTGAGAGATTCTCTATTATTCGTCCTCAAGAAGTCAGGCGGCGATGGCGAGCGACCCATATGTCTGTGATGCCATTGGCCTCTCTTACGGAGGGACTGTCGGTCCGAATCGGGAGTGAAGACACTCTTGTTGTTGATGTGATCGAAATTATACAAATGGAATCGCATTCCAACGTAAGTCTTATATATTTTGTCACATTTTTCAAAAGGACAACTATAGGGAGGCTTTGTTGCCTTCAAATTCTGCAGAAATGACTTCACATCGAATTCGTGTACCATTTCTTATATACCATTAATTCAAATACCATTATATCAATAGTTTATATTCTTTCCGGTCTTCACGTTTTTAATCAATATTTAATTCGACGTTAAATATGATATGAAAAAAATCAAAATTAATTCATTTCAATAAACAACTGTTGCAAATAATTGTATTTACCGTTTGTTAGATTTTTATTTCACTACAAATCATACCATAAATTGCAAAATCTTTAATATATTCTCAATGTTTACAAATCGTATTTATTATTATTTATTTTCTTTAAATCCCAAACAAATCGCAAAATATGAAAATCTTTTTGACATTAAATTATATAAAATAATAAAATAACTTATTCTAAAAAACTCATTACGACATAAATAACAAACAATTCATTTATTAAACCATTAGTTTATTAATTCAATTATTAATGAATTTCATTTATTAATTAATATTTCAAATGATAGCAAATAATAAGATTGAGTGACAAAATGCACAACAAAATGGTTTTCAATTAGACATTATATGCATTAATGTTATAGAAATAGTATTCTATAGCAATACATACAGTATATTCATCTTATAGTAAGCTTAATAGTATTCTATACGGCATTAACGTTTCCAAATCTTTCATTTTTTCGTTCAATTTCATAAATAATTATTTCAACAAAAAAAAAGTTAAACAAATCTGTTTTTAATTTTTAGATTTTAGTGCTTCAAAAATAATTTAAATTAATTTCATAGAATAGTTTGTCTCAATTATATTTAATATATTTAAAAAACCATATATTAATATATTTAATATATTTAAAAATTTTTAAAAATTCTTATCAATCAAATAGCACATTAATCTCAAAGTTGAGACAGAATTTAGTATTCAATAAAAAGAGTTGAAACATCCATTTGACTTTTCACTATATATTATAAATTGCTTGAATAGGGAAAAAATCATAAAGAGAATCTCCTTAAAGATTTCCTGAAACTCACAGAAATTAAAAACAGAGTATCTTAAAAATAAATTAAAACAGAATAAATTGCGCTATTTCTGAATTTTTTTTCGCATCCATGGTTGTATGAAATTCTTATAAAGAGTCTATTTTGGGTGGAAGTAAAACAAGGTTTGGTGAAGTATTTTTGATTATATTTATTTCAAGTTTTAGCTTCATTAAAATAACCAAAATTTTGACGAGATAAATTTTTTGCAAATGTGTCATGCAAAATTAGCAACTTATTATTGTTCTCAAATGAGATGGTTCAGAACTTTTCTTACAATCCCTTTTTACATTAAAAACAAATGTAAAAAGGGATTGTAACAAAAGTTCTGAACCATCTCATTTAAGAACAATAGTACTTTTAAGTGTTTTATAGGATTTATCATCAACAGATCTATCACATTTTAAGCCAACTCACGCTCCACTTTATTTGACATTCCTAATTTATTAATCAATAAAGTGACACCTTTTTAAAAAGTTGGTTCACTCTGAACGCTAATGAGTTTGCGTTTGAATGTGTATAGAAAAAAAGGGATTCTTATATTCTTATGGAAAGTGTTGTCAAACTGAAGCCTAAATAGAAGGCCTGCAAGTATACGATTTTCTACAACTATTGCACAGTATATGACTGAATGAATGGAAAGCTAACTTGTCTTATGAGCGGTAATGGCCTGAAACAGTTGGACTCAACTCTGCTCAAGAGTGAGACATGAGAGTGGGCGGAGTGAAGCATGGAATGGGCGAAACGGTGTGACGACAGCGCTGAGCGTTAGGTCTCTCTACAGTCTCTCTCTCTCTCTCTACGAGTCTATGAGCTGAACAGCCATTGCTTTTGCGTTGGCTTTGGTTTGACTCGTTTTCTACGTTTTATATATATATGCGTTTGAGTGACAAAACACAACACAACAACACATACGGCTATAACACATATAAATGTACGCCATTTCCACTTCATTCAAAGGCAGCAGGAATTAGGTCTGAATTAGGTCACACTGTCCGCCACTATTGCAGAGCAGGTAAGACTAACTACCATTTCATTCATTTATATTTAATCAATAATTTATAAATTTCCAACCAATTTCTCAAATTTTTGATTTAAATATAAATTTACGAATAAATTCATTGAATAATAAGCGCATTAATAGTAATGCAAAATGGCGTCACTCACGGCTTTGCCAACCGTTGACTCACGAACGGAGTGACGCCCTCTTCACGAACGCTACTATGCCTGCGATGAGTCCATTGGCTCTCCATTTGTGGGCAAAGTATTCAATGCCAACCATTGGTCGCTTACCTGAAGCGCCACTTCTGATATTGACATTACTCTTGATTTACTTATTTTTCATTTAAATTTATTTAACATTATTTTCATTCAATTTTTAACCAATTAATTAAATAATGAATTAGTTTATTTAATTTTTAGATTGGATTTTGTGCTCAAATATCAATACTATTCGTAACTTATTTTAAGTTTAAATAACAATAATATAGACAGAAAATGCTTTATTTGGAGGACTATTTGGAAAGTATGACAATTACTAAAAAACATATCAAACAATTGATTATTGTTTACATTAATTATTATATTATCGAAAAATAAAAGAAACACTAAATTCAATAATAGAACGGAAAAAGAAAAGAATGCATGCATTTTGCAGTTTAACTGGTCTTATGTTTGATAGTTTTTAAAATACAGTTTAAAAATATTGAAAAAATTTAAAATGCAATCACTTTTCATTCAGTGGTTGAACACTTACCACAAGAACTGAGAGACCGTTTTACTGAAATGCGAGAAATGGATCTTCAAGTCAATAGTAAGAGATTATTATAATATTATATATTAATAATATCTCATACTTTTTTTATTCATTTAATCTCAATTTTATCGCTTAATATCCTATTTAAAGATTGTTTAAAACAACTTTAGTTCAAATACTGTATAAAAACGTTTTTTAAAGAAAAACATTAGTTAATAAGATATTTAAAAAGTTATAATTGAATTAACTTTAAGTTAAAGTTAATATAATAGAAGTTTACTAATTATTATTATTATTAATTAACAGCTTTGAAATGATGTTTAATAAATAGATTTGAATTATAAAAAATAGATAAAATTGTGATTTAAATGAATAAATGATAATTAGTTGGTTAGAGAAATGATTGGTGGAAGTGATTTGAAATGTAATTAATGTAATGTTTGTAATCCTGTAATGACAGATGCAATGGACAACTTAGAAGAACAGGTGAAACAATTTTTTAGTAATGCAAAACTTATGAAAAGTGAACAAAGAGATCTCGAATACGACAAAATCAAACAGGTTTTTATCAAAATAATCATTACTTTTAAGTATCAATTAGTAAAAAAAGAGAAAAGATGGTCTCACTGTATGTGTATATACTTTAGGACTATTACAAGACATTAGAAGAGGCAGAAGAGAAGGTCCACTTAGCGAATCAAATCTACGAACTCGTCGACAAATATTTGCGTCGATTAGACCAAGAATTACAAAAATTTAAAATAGAATTAGAAGCCGATAACGCAGGCATTACTGAAATATTAGAGAGGAGTAAGTCTTAGATGCAAATCAATGTTTCAATGAATCAATGAATGAATAAACTCTTTTCTGTTGAAATGAAGGATCTCTAGAACTCGATAATCCGCCGCCAATTGTAGTAAATCATGTGAGAGAGAAAAGGAAGTATACCTTTCATAACACCAACAATAATGTCAACACAAACCACTCATCGCATGCTTCATCACATTCAGACCGACCACATATGACTCCTTCTTCAGAAAAGGTTCTTTCGACGATCGCTCAAGAAGTATATCGCGGAACAGTTGCCAACGCGAATGCAAACTCAAGCGCAGGAGTTATCACAAGTAGTAATATTACAAGCAATCGACTCAATTCAAACGCTTTCACACCTTTATTAGCTGTCGTTAACGCCAATAATACGGGTTATGCGAACGGCAATAATTCTAATAATAATTCAATAAACTCACCATTAATTCCATCCCATCCATCGCTTTCTAATGAAAAGAGCAGTGCATCCAATACTGCAGTTCTACCTCACAGTTCGTTTACATGTAATTTGGGAAACAATGCGATCGCAGCCGCGGCTTCGCAAGCGATCGCTGCAACACAACAAGTATGTCAGCCTTTAATTCATTAATTGATTATATCATTTGAATTCATATAAATTGTTAATATTTGAATTGATTGCATATCAGATGCAAATGGGAAGACGGACTGCAAGCTTGAAAGCAAGCTATGAAGCAATAAACCAACATAGGTTGACCAACATATATGGTTTCAATTCATTGCGAGACACGCCATCAGCGAACGACTCATCCAATTCACATCCCGACTCATTGAGCTCATTAAGCGGTTTCAGCTACGAATCAGCTCTAACATCATCTTCTAATAAATCTGGTCGAACGACCAAAAGAAGTAGATCTAGTCATTACACACCCGATTCGGGCTCCAATTCGAATCTGACTAATAATAATAATAATAACAATAATAATTCAAACTTATATGAAGACGAATCATCGGAAGCGATAACGAATGATGACAATAATGGCACCAATGATTGGTCTTATGATCCAAATGAGCCGCGATATTGTATTTGCAATCAAGTATCGTATGGAGATATGGTTGCCTGTGATAATGAACATGTAATTATCTATATATATCTGTATCTATATTACAATACTTATATTGTAATTAGTGGTTCACTTTTTCGGCCTATTATCAAAACCAAATTCGGCGCAAAATTAAATCATTATTTCTTTATTCAATTAGATTTCAATTACTATACATTATTGTTATTAATGAATAACTAATTCATTTCTCTCCAATGTCTCCAATAGTCAATGTTTCCCAATTTATACGATTCATTTTCAACGTATTTAAATCTCATTTTTCGTGTACTCTTTTTATGCATAATTTGAGTTAGAAATACATTTTACATGAATTTAATAAATTGGCAAAAATTATAATTAAAACAATATATAAATGTAATTATTCGCAAATATTTCAATCTTATAATAAATGTAAGCAAATAACCAATAAGTTATATTCTCTCTGAATGTGATTTTGTTTTAAAGTTTATATTGCATTGCATTCAGACCAATACTCTATTATACTCTATTATACTTTATAATACTCTATATTTATTGAAATAATAATTTTCTCTCCACGTCAAACTCGGTCAGTGCCCAAACTTTTTTTTTCTAAATTGAGTCTCAATATTAATTAGAATTTGGTTTAAGCCGAAAAGTTGAATCACTAATGTATCCACTATTGCTTCAATGATAACTTATTCTAAACGATACATTATATTCTTTTGCTTTGATTAGTGCCAAAAAGAATGGTTTCATTACGGATGTGTAGGTATAACACAACCGCCTAAAGGCAAATGGTTTTGTCCCGACTGTTCCGATAAATTGAACCGAAGAAAAGGTCGAAAGGAAAGGTCCTGATCGTAGTTTTTTTAAATTAAGGTTAATATTCATTGTACATATAGTAATATTTGTTAAATTTTCAATTCGTGATCAATTATTGACTTTAGTTTATTGTTATTAAAAAAATAAGTTGTTATATACAAACGAACTAATTAAGGAATGGATCAAATAAATCCATTCAATTGCCTCTATTATTAAATATCATTCAATTGATAAACAATTTCATCATCACTCGAGTGATCGCTTGACTGATCAGACAATAGAAGCATTTCTGGATCCATTTCATCAGAGTCTCCATCTTCGGACTCATTGCTGTGGTCGCCATCGCTCTCATCTCCAGTTTCGTCGCCATTTTCGAGATCGAAGTCGTCGGTGTTATCGATGTTCTCGTCTTCGTCGGTCTCCTCGTCTCCGACGTCATTCTCGTCTTCGTCCTCCTCGTCGTCATCCTCTTCATCGTCCTCTTCTTTGGATCTTCCGATTTCGAAGAGTCGGGCAACGCTTTCGTTGGCGAACGCGTCGCGACTGTTCTGGTTCTCCACCAAAGCTATATAACAATCGGCCGGATCTACTGCCAGATCATAAATACTGCGCTTCACATCAATTGTGGCAATACTTGAATAGTCATATGCGTCGAACGTTCGAAACGATGACCCGAAAGGACTCTTTGACGAATCCTCTTCTTCTGAATTTTCTTCTTCAAACACAGCTTTTATTGCAAAACAAAAACTCGAATTAGAAAATCATTTTAAGTAACTTTACTTTCGAATCAAATTTTTAAAAAAAGATTAACGTTTGTATTAAAGACGGCTTTACTCAACGCATGGTTTAAATGACAATTCGATAAATACCTCCATAGATGACATCTCCTATTCTATTGAATTTGACGCGACACTAGAGTTCAAAGAGATGTAAACATCAATTAATTGAATATTAATGCAGTCAATGAATAATGTCTCACCTGATCCAAAGCTGAAACTGTTTTCAAGAGATGGAATGTTTTTATATCCCACTAAATAAATAATCGTATTTAATAAATGTATTCATTAATAAATAGATTGAATTTAATCTTACAATCTCTGAGTTTGAGAGAATCTCCTGACCATTTGGGTGAAAGACACCATTAATGTGTTGATTGAATTTATCAAATTTATGAACGGGAGTCGCGCTTCGAGTGTCCCATAAAACGCCATCATTAAGAATAAGATCATCACTCGGGTGAAAAGTAGCCCTATTCTTGACATATCTATTCGATAGGTTCTCGTCGTGATAGGTGTGGATCATTTGTCCCGTTGTTAAATCATACAACTGTTTGTCAATTAATTGAATTATTAAAATAATAAACACTAAATGTCTTCGTATACAATGAATGAGTCAATGTTGAGTGCATTGCGCTTACAATTTCTGTAATACTTTTTGTATAAGAAATAACTAATTCTAATTAAATGCTAAACAAATGTATCCTAACATTAATTTGATATATTTCTCAAAATTTAAAAATAAAAGGCGCCAAATCTCAAAACTACTCAATCATTCGGTACAAAAGAGTAAAAGTTAGTGATGACTAACGTGTGCGGCATATTCTTTGGTCCCGAGAACCTTATCTTGAGTTTGTTTACTGAACTCCACGTAATAGTCATCACGAAATGGTAATCTATAAGAACAATAAAATGTTATCAATACATCTGTGAATGATATCTGTGGAAAAGATTAAGACTCACTTAATTTCGAAAACATCGGTGAAAGTCCATAAAGCAGAGAGAGGTTGTCTCCAAAGAGATGACGTAAGAATCAACTTCCCATCCTTTCAATATATAAAAGTTTATATATTATGAAATGAGTGAAAATAAGACACCAATATAAATGATAAATAAGCGATATATAGTTTATTAATAAACTTACTCTCGAAGGCTCAATGTGTGTGATTTCCGATTCATGACAAGAATAAGTTGCCTCAAGCTTTCAATACAAAGTTAATGGATTAAAAATAAGAAAATTGATAGACTGTATGTCCTATAGATCTTAAAGTTAAATCGCGTTTTTATTATAAGTTCGTCTTACCTGTTAATTA
>JAQGAN010000123.1:0-14414 GCA_034697745.1 Nothrus palustris
AATGTAAGTTAAAAAGTAGTTAAATGAATAGTTTTTGAATGAATGTAAGTTAAAAAGTAGTTAAATGAATAGTTTTTGAATGAATGTAAGTTAAAAAGTAGTTAAATGAATAGTTTTTAAATTTGCATTCGAGTTTAGCTAACGGTTGGGCTAACGGTTGGCTAACGGTTTAGCTAATGGTTTTACATAGAAGTGGAGAAACTGAAGACTCCTTCATTGTGGACATGGTGTGGGTCTCTCGAGCGGTCAATTCAAAACAGGCGCTCCTGTCGTTCACAACGATTAGAATAGAAGAAGAATTGGGAGCGAATGCTGTTATATATAAGAATTTAAAGTCGATATGTGGGCCATATGTGAAATTAGCAGAAATGATAATTTATACAATTCTCGTAAGTCATATACAGACATAGGATATACAGTAGTAGTGAGTTTGACAATAGAACAGTTGATTTGTTTGAAATTAAAACTCACAAAAATTACTGGAAAAATATAATATTTATTCAAAATTTAATAATTAATATATTTTTAAAACCAATTTCAATAACTTATTAGCTTCAGTGCAAAAAAAAACTAAAAATGGTACAAAATTTGGTTTTTTAAGATATATCTTTTTGAAAATTACTAATCATAATGTCATTTATGTCCTAAAGAATAACATTAAAGAATATATTTGAAAACTTTGATAGTTTTAGATGTTTTAGATAAATCTAGATCGAATCCATGGTCAAACTCACTACTTAATCATATGTCTGGTGATATAAATGTCCTATACATTGGACCTTTTATATGTCGATATTTTAGATTCTTTAAATTTGTGCGAAAATTGTATTTAATTATATCGAACTGTAATAGGCTTTAAATACAAAATTATAAGATCAAAATATGAGTATTATATAGCCTACAGTATTGTCGCATCAATTCTTTGGGTCAATTAATGAGGTTAATTATTTAATTAGAAATATTATCAAATAATGTAATACCTTATAAGTTTTATTTTAAGTACATATACTGTTAAATATAAGTTAATAGAAATTTATTTTTCACGTAATCTCAGGAATATCTAAATTGAGGAAGTTAACTTTTAGATGTTTTCTACCAATGTTTTATTCAGTTTTATGAGTTTTAAATAATTTTTAGTCTAAAAAAAGTCTAAGAAGTGATTCTCTAGAGTAGAAATTTGTCACTTATTTAATTGTAATTCAATCCATGGAATCCATACAATTATTCTGAAATAAAAAGCTTTTTAGTGAAGCCTTTGATATAAAGTTGATTTGAGCCGTAATTTTTGAAAATATTATCGACTGTAATTAAATGTAAAAGTAAACGTTACGTTACTGTTATATTAAAGTACACCATATTTTGCAGCTGTTATAAGTTGATCTGCTTCAATTTATCAATTAAACACGTAATGCTATGGAGTGAGACTCAGCTAAGACTCACTCTATCCTGAAATCAATGCGCTATTAATACAGAGGATGTAAGAGTATAGTCAAGTTTATGCAATAGTATTAGACATCCCCACAATTTTTCCCCTTTGTATGCAAGCAATGCTAAAACTAATGGAAATCTTTATTGAATGAATATATGGGGGATGTCTTCGGGATGTCTAATACCACTGCATAAACTTGACTGCAGCTCTTTTCATATGAAGACTTGAATGTGACGTAACTTAAGTCACTCCTCGACAGCACTTAACTGTATATAACTATAAGGGGTTGGGAGGGATTGTGTTTGATATAAGCGTTACATATAATTGAATGAGGATTTGAGAGAATTGTTTTGTGAGACGTATTCAATGGACGAGAGGTTGAGATCAAAAGCAAAAACTGGAAAACTCTATATATTTATTATTATAGAAATACACAAATACTGTATTTGCAGTCTATCTGTTGTTCTTTTAATTGTAAAAGAAATTGATTTCAATCGAATATTTGGAAATAAATCCATTAATTTATTGTCAATTTGTTATTATATTTATTATTTTGTGTCAATTTATTAGAATTTTATATTTTATTCTCTACTGAAAGGTATTTATTAAATGATTAATTATTTAAGAATGTGTTATAAGATGTGATACTCTCTTAAAAATGATGTCAACTCTTGTTTCTATATTTTTTATTTTCCAATAAATATTCTTTCATTGGATTTAATGTTTTGAACAATATTTCATTCAAATGTATTTTGAATTTATTTTTAATCAATTAATTGAATAGTTTTTATCCATTTTTAACTTTTATTTATTATTTTCATTAAAGAAACGAATTTTAATTGAGATTTCAATTAAAGAGTGAATTATTAGAAACAAATCCAAACCAATGGCAGCAACTGATATGAAATTCGGACCCGAATGGTATCATTCATTTTCATTTTTATTCACATTTTTATTCACATTTTTAGCCTTTTTTTAATTAAAAGTTAGTCTAAAATGAGTTGATTTGAGAATTCAATTAATTAAGTTCTAAACCTATGAAATGGTCAATCAATATGTTATATGAGAATCGATTGCATGAGTTATTAATTAATTGTTATTATAATTGAATGACTGAAGGCTTCGAGCGCTGTCTGACGGCGTGCCAAATGTGGGCTCACAAACGCCTCCGACAACACCCGCGCCGCCGAAGTACAAACTGGCGGAATATCGTTACGGACGCGAAGAAATGCTTGCGTTGTTTAATAGGAATTGTAAACCTCCCGAAAAGTTAGAAGAGTTTTCACACATTTTTGTCGAGAAAATGCAGCCGCCGTTGGCTCTCATATCCATGTCTGAAGACGAACAAAGACTTTGGTCACGAGTTAATAGTGATGTTGTGCTCAGACTTATAGGAAAGAGTGGTGGAACCGGTCCTGAGAGGGACAGAGGTGTTAGTGAGAGAGGAGGCGCTTCTATTAGAACTGGCAGAGGAAGCAGTCTTTCAGACAGAGGGGGTCGCGGACGGGGTCGAGGCTATTATCAAAGAGGGACCAGTTATGACGAGTCAGAGAGTCCTCCAGAGAGAAGAGACTTCAGAACGCGTACATTCGATAGAAATATAAGTATTAACGAAGATATGACTAATTCCAGAGATAATAAGAAATATGAGCGCAGTTTTAGTAGAGGTGGAGGTAGTGGTGGTGCAGAAGATAATGCTTTACTTTCACGAAAAACTTTAAATTCGAGATCATCTTCGGTGGAAAATTGGAGAACTGCGGGCAGAGGTGAGGACCGGGAGGGGTGGCGGACAGCGGGCAGACCTACCGATGGCTGGAATCGCAACAATTCGTGGAGAAGTGGAGATCGAGAACATTACGAACACGAGAGTGAACAGCATTTGGAAAGGAATGGTCCGCACAAAAAGTATACAAATTACCAAAAAGACAAACACCCGAATGACTTATGGGATGACATCGACGAGAACGACCGGCGCAACAGTTTGCCCGAATGGAGTCTCGACGACGGCCCTCAATGTGACGCAAAAGTGGGCACTTTTGACGCTTCCGGAGCTTTCAGAGAGATTAATAATGAAGATGAAGAAGAGACCAAATTAGACAATGCTGTCGATGGCGAGCATGAAATAGAAGATAATTGTGATAAATGGACGTCAATTGATAGAAATCGCAAAAAAACTCAACAAAACCCAAAACCAGATAATAATGAACTCAAAAAAGAATCAAAAAATGAGAATAAAAACCAAAATAATGAAAAACTAATAAAAAAAGATGAAACAAATAATAATACCACTGATAATATTCTGAAAGAATCGTCTCATTTGGCAAATAATTTTCAACAGAAAAAAACATTACAACAACAATTACAGCAACAATTGCAACCACAAACACAGCCATCATCTGCAACATCGCCTTCCAATTCTTTAAATAAATTATTTAAATCAAACGACACATTAAACTCAAATCAACATAACCTGAAATCTCCCTTAGAAGAGGACGGTTTCGCTCATTTAGAAAAAGAGGCCGAGAATATGGTCGCGCAGTGGACTGCGGATGAAGACCAGAAGGATGAACACGAAATAGAGCCCAATGTGAAGAGTATTGTGGTATTACCGGTCCATCACGAGGACGCATTTAAATGGTTCTATCGCGACCCTCAGGGAGAGATTCAGGGCCCGTTCACTCCACATGAGATGTATGATTGGTTTACTGCGGGTTACTTTGCAATGGATCTACTAGTCAGACGTGGTTGTGATGAACTCTTTTCACAACTCGGAGAACTCTTTAAGTTATGGGAAAGAATACCCTTTTTACAAGTTCAGGGCCCCACTCCTCCGCCTTTAAAGAGTGCGTCATCTAATTCTTCATTATCATCAAAATCTGTTCCATACTCTTCATCAACATCTCATTCATCGCATAATATTCCGTCTCATCAACACATTCTTCAACAGCAACAACAGCAACAGCAACAACAACAACAACAACAACAATTTCAACAACAATCACAACAACAGCCAAACATGTATGCGAATCATCACAACCTCGACATGCAGTCACAATTGCGGCAATTGTTGGCTCAACTCAAAAAACAAGACGGCTTTTCTGATTTGTCTCAACAGCAACAACAGGAAGTTCTCGTTCAAAGATATGTCAATTTAGAGCGACAAAGACAAGCCTCGCGCCAGTCATCCATTCCAAACACCAGACCTGCTGAAGACTCGCAACTCTCATCATTGGATGTTTTGTCTAATCTTCGAATTCAAGGCGCGCGTCCGTTACAAATGGTTAACAACAGCGGACACGTGCAGAGCATTTGGGACATCAACTCAGGCGTGATGTCTGTGTCTGCGGTCGAAGAAATGCAACGCAAAGAACAGGAGAGGAAAGAACTCGAAGAAAAGCGAAAAGCTTTCGAAGACGAACAGAACAGAAGGAAAGCCGCCGAACAGGAAGAGATTCAGAGGAAACTCAATGAAGAGAGAGAGCGAAAGTATGAAGAATTGCAGAAAAAGCTTGAAGAAGAGAGACTCAGAAATCAGGAACTGCTCAGAAAACAAGAAGAGGAACGCAGAAGAAGGGAAGAGGAGGAGAGGATACGTCTTGAAGAAGAACATAATAGAATAGAAGAGGAAAGACGTATTGTTGAGGAACAGAGAAGACGTCAGGAAGAGCTGATGCGTCTCGAAGAGTACGCCCGAAGACAACAACAGGAAGAGGTTGAGCGCAGACGACAGATAGAAGTAGAAAAAGAGAGACAAAGACTACATCTCCAAGAATTGGAACAGCAAAGGGCTAAAGATATTGAAAGATTACGACAAATACAAATACAACAACAACAGCAGCAGCAGCAGCAGCAACAACAACAGCAACAGCAGCAGCAACAACAACAACAACAACAACAGGAAGCCATCATTAAATTACAACAACAACAGCAACAACAAGAACAGAATAGAAAGGTATGGGGCGGTCAGGATCAGAGTCAACGACAACAACAAAACGCTTTATCACTCAATGAAATCCAAAGATTACAAGAAGAGAAGGAAAGGGAAGAAAGACAGAGACAATTGCAATTACAACAGCAACAAATGCAGGCTTTGTTTGCAGCTCAACAGCAACAGCAACAACAGCAGCAAAACAAGCAAAGCCTGACGTGGGCCACACCTGCATATCAACAACAAAACCTTCCCGTCAAGACTTTGGCTGAGATTCAAAGAGAAGAAGCGGAAAAAGTGGCCAAACAGAAACAGGTGGACAATAAAAAACAAATACAAGTGACTAATAATGTGCCAAACGCTGGCATTTGGAATAATGCCAATAATCAACTTTTCGGTCAGAACACAGCCGGAAAACCAATCAATTCGACAAACTCTTCCGCAGTTGGGTTTTGGGAACCGGAATCTCGAAAAGTGCAAATCAATATGAATACGAACAGAGCCAATGACAGTGCCTTACATTCAATGCAAAGCAATAATAAGGGCAATAATAATCATTCACAAATTCAAACTAAGGTTAACTCACGAAACAAGAAAGATGAGGTATTTCTCACTATTCATCTCATATAAGCTTCCAATTTAGTTAACACTATAATTATCTAAATTATCATTATATTATTGATCGACGAAATACTCTTATAAATGAGCTCACATTCATTTCTTTATTGAATCTAAATTTAGGAACAATAATAACTATTTTAAGCTAATATTTTATTTTTCTTATTCAAAATCTCTTTGAAATAATTGGCTTTAATAACATTATTCACTTATTATTCACTTATTATTCACTTATTATTCACCTATTATTTTATATTAAATTAATTGAATTCAAAGGAGACAGTGTTGAGGCTCTTCGAAAATCAAAGGAGACAAAAAACAGACGAATTCACTCAATGGTGTAATGAAGCCCTATCTAAATATCAGTCAAGTGTAGATAGTGAGTGCTCTTCTCATTCTGATTATTAATTATATGATGACTTATATAGAGCTGTTTTACTGATAATTTGTATTGAATGGTTTAGTTCCAACATTTATTGCTTTTTTGAAAGACGTTGAATCTCCGTTTGAAATCAATGATTACGTTCGTTCATATCTGGGAGAAGGGAAGGACGTCAAAGAGTTTGCAAAACAATTCATTGAAAAGCGTTCTTATTTCAGAAATCAAGCAAAGAAAGAAGCATCAGAGGTATCACATTATCAATTAGTTGATGATAACAAGAAGACAAATGTACACTATTAGTAATTTATGCTCTCATTCAACCCATTCTGTAAGTGATAATACTTTATATGCACTTTTGTATGCCGTTATCGTTAAGAACATGATTAGAACGATATCACAAGTGATGCGTTAGTGATAAGATCATTAAAACGACATCACAAGTGATATGCTTGTGATAAGATCACTAAAGCGACATCACAAGTGATGTGTAATATTAGAATTGATTAAGTCATACATTAGTAAGAATAAAGGCCTATCACATAGTGTTGCGTTGAATGAAGCGCTGAAATGAATTGTACTGTACTTAATAATTGTGATGCATAGGAACTGATGTGGGGACCGGCGCCTGCCATTACTCCGTCCGCTAACAAATTAACGCCATCGCCACTCAACAATCAGATCGTCAACTGTGGCGACACAGAAATGGTTGGTTTCATTCAGGCGGGGAAGAAGAAGAAGAAAGGCAAACGTGTCATCGACAACTCAATACTTGGGTTCACAGTTCAAGCAGATCCCGATCGCATCAATGCCGGAGAAATTGAGCAAATCGACGACTAATCTTTTCTCCAAGAGAATTATGTGTTGGTTGAAGTGTACAGTATTTACAAATTTATATTTACTTACTTTACAGTATAAGTATATATGAGTTATATATTATAAAATATATATAAATATTATAAAAAGACAGTTAAGACAATATTCAATATTACACAACAAAACTAACTGAAACGTAATCCACGGGTTTTAAGACAACTGAAAGAATTTATTGTTTTTAATTATAAACTATAAGAATGTTCAGCCCTCACACTTACAAATAAATATCAAAATTAAAATATAGTGTATTTTTGAAAAAAACGAATAGAATTCAATCAATGCGTAAATCAAATGAATCTTTTATATTCTTCGTCAACACTTAAAAAACAGTTATTTAATGAGAAATAATTGCAAAAATCACTACATTTGTAGGTTTCCTAATGTGATGAAAAGCTATTTCTTCTTTTTTGACTTAGAAGTGGTCTCTTTGTGTTGCGTTTCATCCGACTTAGGCTTTTGCCACTGCAATGGCTTTCTTCGATATATCGGCCACGGAGGGAGTGTTAGCTGTGGCAGAGGGTGGCATATGATGTATTAATATTTAGGTGTTAAAAATGTACTGTACGTATCAATATTGAGAGGGACGCCGTTCGTCACTTCCAATATCAATACTTATTATATATGAATAAACAAACTATGCTTACAATGGACGCCAACACAAATCCCGCTCCGAGTGTATAAACAGTTAATGAGAACTGTTGGACAACAAAACCCCAAATCAAACCTGAGATCTAATAAAAAAAACATTAATTGTAATTACACGTCATTATAAGCCAACACATCAATACTGACTGCAAACACAACTATAATGGTCTGAAAATATCTTTCGGCTCTTCGCTGGCCATCAAAATCCTTAAAGATTAGATAAAGTAATTGTTAAACAATTGATAAATAATAATATAATAATACCATATGATGTGGAATTGCGTTTAATATTGATTCAAACATTTTAATAGAGTCTATTAAATGTGAAAACTAAATAAGATATTCTATTGCTATCACTTATTAGTGACAACTTTTACTACAAAGAGTGACACCTCTTCTCAATAATTATTATTATTAATTCTCATTTCAAAATGTTTTCCAATGTTTGCCAATTCTATTACAAAAAACGTTGTCATAAAAAAGGCACAAATTATTTGTTTATTCAATATTCCTATTTATCATATTTTTAAACAAAATAATTACGATTTTATTTAATATTAAATCAATACTTATTCTAATAAATATTTTTAAATAATAATAATTTAAATCATATGTTTATAACTTCAACATTTTCTATGTATTAATATTTATATTGCAAATAAAAATGTATTCAAAGTCATAGATTTAAACGTACTTTATGTATAACTGAAAAGCCAAACACTATTATTGTGAATGCATTTATCTATAATAAATATCGTACCCAAACTCGGGTGCGTTTTAAGCCATCTATTATTGAATGCTATGAACTAAAGCAATGAAAAACATAGACTCTTATAATTTCGATTGCTTTGGTTCATAACATTCAATAATAGATGTCTTAAAACGCATTGTAAGATATGTAATACTCATAGTGTTTTGAAAGTCAATTTTATTGTTTCGTATATCATATTTAGTCTATGAAAATAATTATTACTCAAAATTATTATTCATTTATTCATTAATTAAATCGATTTATTATTTTTTTAAAATATTGTGAATTGGATTGAATTGAATCCAAGCAATGGGTGTTCCGAAATTTTACCGATGGATTAGTGAACGCTATCCATGTCTTAGTGAAGTCGTCCGCGAATATCAGGTCATTGTTTGCCAGTCAATGCTCTCATTGTTTAATATGAAACTAATATTAATATTGTTTTCTTTCCTGAATTCGCTTCAATAGATCCCAGAATTTGATAATTTATATCTCGATATGAATGGCATTATTCACAACTGCTCTCATCCTAACGACGATGACATCCATTTTCGTATTTCTGAAGAGAAGATATTTCAGGATATCTTCCGTTACATCGAGTTCTTGTTCCGAATGATAAAACCGCGGAAAGTGTTCTTTATGGCCATCGACGGCGTCGCCCCGCGAGCGAAGATGAATCAGCAGAGGGGGCGTCGGTTCAGGTCTGCCAAAGACGCGGAAACCAAAGAAACAGAAGCTCGACTCAGGGGTGAAACACTTCCCGAAGAAGCGAGATTTGACTCGAATTGCATAACTCCTGGAACTGAGTTCATGGATCGATTGCACCAACACTTGAAATACTTCGTATCCAATAAGTTGTCGAACGATGACCTCTGGCGTGACGTAAAAGTGATTCTCTCCGGTCACGAAAGTCCCGGAGAAGGAGAGCACAAGATTATGGACTTTATTCGGTACTCGAAATCGCAGCCGAACTACGACCCCAACACTCGTCACTGTCTGTACGGCTTAGACGCAGACCTCATAATGTTAGGCATGTGTTCACACGAACCACACTTTTCGCTTCTTAGAGAAGAAGTCAAATACATTCGCAGTAAAGATAAGCGCAACCAACGCGACGCCAATCCAGAGGCGATTACTTTTCATTTACTTCATTTGTCATTATTTCGTGAATATATTGATCACGAATTCTCAGAACTAAAGACGATTAGTTTTGGCTATAATTTGGAAAACATTATCGACGACTGGGTTTTAATGGGATTTTTAGTTGGAAACGATTTTATTCCTCATATTCCACACTTCCATATAAATAAAAGCTCGCTTTTGAAGCTCTATTGCGTTTATAAGAAAGTGTTGCCCACATTAGACGGTTATCTCAATGAAGACGGAATTCTCAACCTTCAGAGGTTTCAGAAATACTTGAATGAATTGAAAAACATCGATATCGATAACTTCAACGACACGTACGCAGACCTCAAATATTTCGCTTCTAAAACGGGTAGAAAATTATTTAATCGTCAAAATGAAGATTTGGTACCTTTTTTCGAATCAAATACTGAGCCCAATGTCTGTGATCTCATTCCGCGCACAGAAGTCGTAGATTTGATAAATAGTGATAACGATAGTAACGAAGGATATGAATCAGAAGAAGTCTATGACAGCAGTGATTCTGATAAGAGTCTGTTTATGGAAGAGTTCGCTTTACATAAAGTCGAATATTACAAAACAAAACTCAATTTAAGTCATGTCAATGAAGCCGTACTTAAAGATCAAGCGTACCAATACATTCGAGCCATTCAGTGGAATCTACATTATTATTACAACGGATGCATGTCTTGGAGTTGGTATTATCCTCACCACTACGCGCCTTATATTTCTGATGTCAATGATTTCGGTGACATTGATCTCACTTATGATTTTGGAGAACCCTTTAAGCCATTCGAACAATTGCTGGCAGTTCTTCCGTCTGCGAGCAAAGCATTGCTGCCCAAAGCCTATGAGTGTTTGGTGTCGAGTGAAACCTCTCCACTCATTGATTACTATCCCGAAGATTTCGAAACGGATCAAAATGAGAAACAACAGGCCTGGGAAGCAGTCGTTTTGATTCCATTCATTGATGAGAAGCGTCTTTTAAATGCAGTTCAAAATCTGGAGCAAAAACTAACTCTGGATGAGAAGAGACGTAACAGACACGGACCACATCTAGTTTTCACGTATTCAGAAGAAGCCACCGCTCCTTTCATTTCTCCAAATGCTTCCGTTTTCCCTAATATTAATGTAAATCACGCGAAATGTGAAGAATTAGGTATTAATGCCTTTCGATTTCCAATTGAAAGAATACATAAAGGACTTTGCAATGGAGTTCTGTTAGACGTGTATTTCCCTGGCTTTCCAACTCTTAAACATATTCCTCACGAAGCAGTTGTCAGGAAAGAAAGAGTGCGTGTATTTGAATCGGCATCTCTTGGAGAGAATATGATGTTAACCATAAAACATAACCAACCCTTTAATATTGAAGATGTGGCCCAAAGTTATTTAGGAAAATGCATTTTTGTGAATTGGCCTCATTTGATAGAAGCGAAGGTATTCCAAGTTTCGAACGCAAATGTCAAGTATTTCATCGATAAGACTAACAAAGTTCTAATCGAAGACATAAATGACAAAGAATTCGAAGAAAATGGAGCGCGAATTAACTCAATCACAAAGAAGTACAAAGAGAGGTGGGGCGTTATTGTTGGTGACACTGAAATCATTTTACATGTCTATCCATTGACTGGTCGTAAATATGTTCCCGCAATTAAAGGCAAAGTCACGTTAGAGAAGCAATGGTCTACTGTTCCTATGGTTTGTCCCATTCAGACAGTCGTCAAAGATCTTTCCATTCATGACGCGTCGTTCCAACAGTTCCGAACCATTGATGACATCTATTCGAGTGGTGCCAAATGTTTCCTAATCGACAATCCCTATTACGGAGCGATGGCTCACGTGATAGAATGCATGAGTACGGAAGGACTGGTGAAAGTTGAGGTCTTTCCTCAATTAGAGCCTGATTTGAGTGAAGTTAAGGATAGGGCCAAAGAGATAGTTCACGAAAAATATATACCTAACTATGTTTTAGCACAACGGCTAGGAATAAGCGGTCATTTACTTTCTCGAATCACTGGCACTATTTTCATAAAACCCGCAAACAGTGATCAAAGAAAAATCAATATTGGCTTAAATTTAAAGTTCAACGCAAGGAATGAAGAAATTCCCGGCTATTCTATAAAACGCGACGACACATGGCTTTTCTCTGATAAAATCTTTAAAATTATGGAACAATATTTGACTAAATTTCCATTTTTGTTTGAAAAATTATCTTCAATTGTTGAAAGAGATATCTTCTCAATCGATGACTTGATTCCTGGTGAACAAAAGTAATTCATTTGTTAATTAATTGACAAACTTAGAGTCTAATTATTTATTTATTAACTTTATTAATAGACAAAAAACGTTGGAAGAAATCCAAAACTGGCTCAAGTCTTTGCCTTCAGCTTCAGAAAAACGGCTAAAGTCTAGCGCAGAAATACTCGATGAATATGTAGTCGAAGCCGTTGAAGACGTAGTAAATTCTCATTTAGTGAGTTATTTATAGATAATTAATATAAATTGAATTGTCTTCAACAGTATTAGCTCTCTGTGGGAATGACTGCTCTTTTTATATTTCGGATTATATTCCATATACTAATGGGATATTTAAAAATCCTTTTAACTTTCAATATGTAATGATTTAATTATTTTTTTAAAGGTATTCTCAGCCGAAATGAAATCCGAAGAAAGGGTTTATAAACCAAACCAATTGTTTCGTCCAATACATTATATGGGTTACTCTCTTCCTGACCCAAAAGCTAGTTATCACTTATTCGATAGAGTGGTTAATATTCGAAGTGGAATTTCAGTTCCATTGGGCGCAAAGGGGACTATCATTGGTAAACATGTGGACGAAACAAAAGAAGTTAACACATTATTTGATATCCTATTTGATGAGCCATTTGTGGGCGGAATGGCTTTGCGATGCTCTCAAGGAAAGGGTTACAAACTCTCTCCGGCAAACCTAATAAATATCACTTATGGCTTGAAATTGTCGGGAAAATATGCCCAATTCGTTAGCTCTTATGGACAGCCCTTACAGGTTAAGTCACACCAAAACTCTAATTCTCATCGACAAAAAGTCAATTACCAACAGTTCTCATCGAAAGATCAAAACTATGGAAAACCATTTAGTTTTGGACAACGCGTTCATAGGTCTAGAATTCCTAACATGTCTTTTGTGAACTCAAATTCACCTAATTCTCAGACAGAAATGTCAATACAATCTTTAAACCACTCGACTAACTCTCCATTTAGATCACCAAAACATGGATCTGAATCAACGCAATTAAATGACTCCAACTTCCCTGCGATGGAAAATATTTGGCATAATTTGACGCGTCTTAACATTAACATTAAGTCTAATGAAAGTTCAAATTTGTCCACTTCTCCGAAGGCATCGTTTGCTGAAATAACAGCCCCTAAACGTTTCGTTGAAAAGACCAAATCCAGCTCCAGAGCTAAGACTCAAAAACAAACTCAGGACAACAGAAGTGAGAAAGTGTCTAATTCTCAAAATATATCTCATAGCAATCCAATAGAATTGTTGGATAGTTTTAGACCAATTTTAATGAAAACATGTGAAGCTGTTTTCAGTCAAGTCCCCAAATTTGAGATTTTATCGGTCGGTCCAATGAAATCGAAAGCAGTAAAAGTTCAATTACCAGACAATCATTCATTTCATACTGCGATTAACTGTCATTTGACAGCAGATGACGCCTATGAGAGTGTCTCACGCGATGCTTTGGCGCATTTGAATAAGAAGTTCGGCACAAACATCAATTTGGATCGTCCGAACAGACTCTTGCCGTCGCCCTCTTTTATCGATCCAAAACAGAGTTCTCCTAATCGGTCAAAGATCGCCGCGAGTGCACTCCCGCGACCGCCTTCTGTTTGGATCCCACAAAAGAGCACAAAATCACGATCTAATGAAGAAGTGGAACCTCATATTCCGGAGTCTTTTGTTGAACACAATAATAAAATTCTTAGAGATTTAGAGAAATTAGAGAAAAGCGATCCCTCTTTCAAAACCAATACAAATATTCATACAAATAAAGAACGATATATTCAGCCAAAGAAACTGTTCACTAAAAATGATAATTTGGCAAATGTTCGTCACAATCATAACAATCAAACGCATACAATAATTAATGATTTACAGGTGAGTCGCGGCAACAGTAGTGCCAATCAGTCTAAACGCAGGAATAACCAGAACTCGAATGCATCTCATAGTGACCTATCAGTCGACCATCAATTCGTTCCATTACAGGTCGCGCGAAATAATCAGTCGCATAGAAATGCGCCTAAAAATCCAGAACCAGAAACAGTTTCGTTATCTTCTGATGACATCGAAATATTGACGCCTGAAGTACTTATTCAGTTTTCAAGCCCTTCTTCCGCATCCAATGAAATCGAAATCTTGACTCCCGAATCATTGATGCAGTCAACTAATGCATCGTCTTCTGGATCAAAGTCTAGTAAGGCTCGTAAGGCTCGAATGGGCGTCAATTTGGACTGAAATATCTTAATTACTTTATTTTAAATAAATATATTGTAAATTAATGTTATTAAAGGTTGTCTTAAACTTGTAATTGAAGTACAAATGATATTTTGAGATCATTTTATTTGTTGGAAATATTTGTTTGAATCATGAATTTTATTC
>JAQGAN010000124.1:0-14404 GCA_034697745.1 Nothrus palustris
CACTGATTTAAAGAATATTTATTATATTTTAGAATTTGATTTCATCTTTTAAATGAAAGACAAATATTGATTAAATGGTTCAATGATGTTTTAGAATACACCTGTGATTCTCGGATAAAATTACTTATTTTACAGAAATACTAGACTACGTGACCAAGTCTGTGTCAAACTTTTAAATATAACCAGCGTTTACCAAAGTGGAATAGCTAAAGGTTAAGAGTCTTAACTTAAGACCCGCTACAAACATAATATCTTTAACAACATGAAGACACAAGATATTCAGCAGATTGATAACATTGTCTATTGAATTCGAGGTGAACCCACCCAGGGACCCATCATTGTTAGAACCCATTCTGGACTAACTAAGCTTGGTAAACACTGGATATTTTAAAAAATAATGTAATTTATTAGATCATTAGATAACTTCGATAATTTTGTGAAGCAGTTGTTTTTTTTCTCAAATATATTTTAAAAATATCTTATCCATGGATTTCATTATAATAATAAATATGCTATAATAATAAATATGCTACAATAATAACAGTTACATTTATGAGATTTATTACTATATTATTATTTTATTTCCTTTGACGAGATTAAAATTGCAAAATAATAATATTTACCATTTAAAGTTACTTTCATTCTTTTGTTGCAATAGCATTTAAATTTAGCTTTACTTAAGCGGATGTATTTCTATTTAATATACAGATAATATTTATTTCTTAATATATTTAATTATTAAAAGTGAACATTTGCTAATAATTGCTAAATTTAGCTGAAGGTTGAGCTGAACTGAGCTGAGTTGAGCTGAGTTGAGTACTGGTACAATTCCTGAAAAATGAAATTCCGGTGGGGATTACTTTCCTTTAGTTGAAAAACATGTGTCCGCATGCATCATCCAATCTCACATGATCCAAGCTCATATCATTCAAAACCTGTTTCACACCTGTTTTACTTAAACACAATACAGACTAATCTCGCGGTATATCAAAAGACATACAATTGTTATAAAACTGTTTAAAAATTTTTGATTTTTTAATGATCAAAATTAAGTTCACTAGTGAAAGGTTAAGCTAGTTAAGGGTAGGTTAGATGGCTTCCGCGCGGTAGCGCGACCCTATTTGAGATAATAGAACTTTTTCAAATGTTTGTTATTGGTGAAAAGTTACTATTAATATATAAGTTATTTTGATATCCTTAATGTTTAGTGAGATTAGTCTGTAGTGAGTTTAAGTAAAACAGGTTTGAAATAGGCTTTGAATGATATGATCTTGGATGATATGAGCTTGGATCATGTGAGATTGGATGATGCGTGCGGTAGCCGAAAAACATATATATTTATACTAAACTAAACTTAGAGATTAATCTTATACTTTGTATAACTAAATATTTTATAAGTTAAAAATGACTAAAATTTAAATACAAGCTCTCTTTACATATAATAGTATCAGTAATTTTTAGAAAAGTTTTTCAACTGCTTTTCTTTAAAAAAATTATCCTTAAAATTATGACTTTAATCCCCGCCGGACTCTTATTTTTAAGGAATTCTACGCCATAACAATGGAGTTTGTGTTCAACTTTATTTGAAATATTAATATTATTTAAAAGTGTATAAATATGACATTTTTGTGGTATTTCTAAACTATTGTTAAGAAGCTTTTTCCGATATGGGTAACAATTTAATGAAATGTATTGAGTTGTTCATGAGTTGTTATTTTACACAAACAAATTCTTCCTCTAAAAAATTATATTTCAAAAATAATTTAAGACTTTAGTGGAATAATTGATAGGCATAATTAAATGAAGTGCTAATTGCTCTTAATAAATCAATGATAAAATAACATTGAATTTATCTCATAATCTTTGAAATAAAAATTAACTTTAGCTACCTATAGGTCTTTATAAAAAAAAGAGATATAAAATTCGCTGATATTCACGTCTGAATTTTGGGATAACTTATGCAGAATTAGAAATCTGAAGTATTTGATGCCGGCTTTTCCTATCTGCGATTATTTTGCAATATTTATCTTTAAACAGAGACAAACGACTTCCGGAAGAGATTTTACAAATTCATGTGTCTGTTATTTTTAAGTTGGCTGGAGTTTAGACTAAGTTATTATAAAGTCTGATGAAATAATGTAAAAATACGATAAATCGTGAAAACGGAGATGAATGGGTCGACTCAAGTGGGAGAAAAAATCTTAAATAACTAAAGCAGGATTACATAGAGTTAGAGAAGATCACGATTAAATTGTAGCACTTTTAATACACGAATGCATATTTTTATTCTTAAAAAATGCTTGGTTTTAACTATAACTAAATTAATATAAAGATAATATTTGATTTGAAACTAATATTCAATTAATCATTTTCTCATAAAATATGAAATGGTATTTAGTCTGGCATTTCGTAATACAGTCTAATAAATATTTTGAACGAATCAATACAATTAAAGGTCGTAATTGAAAAATCAGACAATTTTTTGCATTCATTTCACTAATCAGAGACGGCATCGAATACAAGGGCGAATACACGTCTTAAGTCAATTATCTTTAAGACGTTTTTTGCTTTTGGTTTCAATTCAATCAATCACATGCCTTCACAATCCAATAGCTATTTATTTACGTAATAGAATCGGATGATTTGATATCCGATCGTCTGCTTAGGGTTTTCTTTGCCAACTTTTATAAGATTCTGGTGTGCTTTTTGTTTGCCTAATGATAATCGCCAGCAAATTATTTGCTAAGTTTTCCACCGATTGCCACACGTGTCACCGAATAGACATTTAGCCAATAAACTATTATATTTGTTTGCAGTATTATTGGTACAGTTAAACCTTTACAAGTCGAACATAGTCCACAAGTTGGGACCACAAATCACATAAATGGACCACATAGAGAGGCGTTCCGAGTTAGAGAGCTATTCAAATATAGTCAATATATTGATACTAATTAATACTAAATTCATGTTCTAATAGAGGTTGCTCGACTTACTGAGGTTTAACTGTATAGACCAGTGTAAGCTAGTGTACACTTATTTATGATTTAAGCTAAACTCAATTTTAAAACGTTTTCCTAGAAAAAACTCCTTATTCATCAATAAATTTTGTTTTTAAACTCGAACCCAATTATAATCTCATAAAAATAATGCATAAAAATAATGTGAAAAACAGATTGTTTATATCGTAATAAAAGCAAACAGTCTAATAAAACATTTGCTGACTCGACATATAAATAAGATATTTTATAAGTAAATTGCATGTTTTTCATAATTAAAGGGAAATTATTTTCAAATTCCCATAAATAATAGTCTGAATGATATGAAAATATGGTATGTGCCAAAAGGCTTGCAATCATAACAGCATATGTTGTAATAAAGTGTATGTGTGTTGTATAGTAATAGAAATGTTAGTCAGAGAATGGATCATAAGTTTAACGAGACTCGGATTCTTATCGTAAGACAAAAGTTTAATCACCAGTTTTGTGATAAGTGAATAATATTTGTTATTAAATGGAAATGTGGGCTGAGGTGGCAAATGAACAATAAGCCAATAAAAAGTGTGTAAATCATTGGCGAGACGTCTCTTATCTTAAATAAGTTCAAGTATAAAAAGGCAAACTTTTCTTGCAATTTATTCACAAGTTTTAAACTTATCAAAAGTTGAATACAATTCTGTCATAAGTAGAAAATAATTCTAAAAACATGAAAAGTTTGCCAATTTATAGTTTGAATGATTCATCCATTGGATCTGATATGTCATCTCTAGAACTCGTTAAGTCTTCTTCAACTTATATTAATAGCATTGAAGAGTCAGAAGAGTGCAGAAGTGGAACTGAAACGGACTCTTCGAGTATGGATGAAAACAATGAGAGCAATCATAGAAGTTCATCAAATGAAAAGGATTCGGGAGTCGATTGTGGAGAACTTGATATCATAGTTGACGAACAACTCATTGAATCGATTGTAAAACAAGTCGAGTCTTACTTTTCAGACGAAAACTTGATGAAAGACGAGTTTGTTCTTAAACACATCAGAAGAAATAGAGAGGGATATATTAGTTTAAAATTAGTTTCATCTTTTAGAAAAGTTAAAGTCTTGACAAAGAATTGGAAAGTAGTCGCGCATTGTATTAAAGTCGGCTCAAAAAAGCTGGAGATCAACGACTCGTGCACTAAAATCAGAAGAAAATCTCCGTTACCAACACTGGAAGGCAACAAATATTCCAGAACTATAATCGCTTACAACTTCGTCGATGGAAGTGATACTATTGAAGAAATGGGAAGAATCTTTTCGAGATTCGGAGACATATCGTTGATTCGAATTCAAAGGCCAAATCCGGACGCCGTCATCGCTGCCAATCTGTTATCATTAATTGGTAAACAGTTTGATGTCAGCAAAACTGCTTTCGCGACCATTGAATTCAATAATAAATGCGATGCAGAAAAAGCATTCAAGAATATGGAACTCAACAAAAATAATAATTGGCGTAATTCTATTGGTGTCATTCATATGAAGACATTGAACGCCAAATCAAATAAATCTACGAATAAATGCTCCGAAAGATATATTCATACGAATAAAGACAAAGACCTGAAGACATCTGATGTTAAAGAGAACTCAAACGAAGAAAAAAGAAAACGTTGTATGAAATCATTCAATAAACATTTGAATGAAATGTCAACGCATTGCGAAAGTAATAATCACTTAAATAGATATCCATTTCTGAGACAGAAGTCTAAAAGTTGTTCAGAAGGAGACCAATCGAATATGAGAAGCAAAATAAATGATTTCAAGTCATCAACAATAAGAAACACAAACACCAACTCAACTCATGGCTCGAAACTTCCTTCAAACATAATTCGCTACCCTTTAGGTCCGGACGGAACCAATGGATTCAATACAACGCGACCTAAAAGAAGTCATTCTGAACCATAAAATTGAGATAATGAACGACTAATCTTTGTATATATTTAGAAGTTTCATAATTTATTAACAAAAATAACCTTAAATTACATTTGTTTTTTTATAATGATATAAATTATAAATATTGAAATCAATGTTATTATACTTTATGCACCACAAAAAATCTCACTAAATAAAAATGATTTCATTTAAGATTTGCTGTTATTTATCAATTGATGAGTTGGTTTCGAACCCAATAGTGGTCGAACTTTTTTCTTGGCATTGATTAAGATTCAAAGTTTCACTACTATTAGACTCGACCTTATTTTCAGTAAATTTCAATCCTTTACTCATTTTGTTCACTAAACAAATGAGAAAAATTATAAGAAAATGTCATTAAAAGTTTATTCAAAATTAAGAGATTGCAAATCACTGACAAAGCTTGCGTTTTGCTCGATTTGTGACTTTCTTTTTGCGTTTAAAGACTTGTTGTTCTTCAAAAAATATATAATCAATGGTTTCTTTGGTTATTTTTGGATCGTTTTTGAGCAGTTGTAAGAAAACTCCACCAGAAGTACGTCTTCTCAATCCGTTGGCTGTCATTAAACCTCCGACTGATTCTATGTCAAGCGTTGACGAACAGAGTTCTAAGGCTTTCGTCTCTCCGATGGCGTCAACAATACGTCCTATTATTTAAATATTGAAATGATATATAATATTATATAATATTGTATTAAATGTTAAAATGAATACTGACTTATTAGATGGGCTTTCGGTTCATTTAATTTTGATGATATTTCCAATGCTATGTCTCGTTGAGGATTCACTTTTTTGTTCTTTTTGTTCTTCTTTTTACGTTTTTTACGAATTATTTCTAAATCTTTAGAATTATTATCACTTTTGGAGTGATTTTGAAGACACAAACCATTGCTTTCAATTGATTGATGCGATGCGTTGTCTTCCAATTCCTTTTTCTTCCAAAACGAATAGTTCTCACAATTTCTGTCAATTTTCAAAGCTTTTGAATGAATCTTAATATTCATCGAACTATTGATGTGATCATTGAGTTCTTCTTCCATCAAAACATCGCTCCAAATACTGAACCTTTTCTTTGGATTATCACTTCTTTTATCCAATATTTGCAATGATTTCGAAGGTTTGAAAGCGTTTTTGGCGAACAACTGATCACTCGTTTGGGTCGACTCTTCAACCAATTCATCATTCATTTTAATCTTTTTATTTATACCAAAAATGTCTTTGTGTTCTTCTTCTGAATCACTGGAGGACTCGTTCTTGAAATGCGTCTGAAATACATTCAATTGATGGCTATTTTGAGACATACTTCCACTCAATTGAACCAATTGTATTTCTTATTGACTCAAATAAATTGGTTTTAAATATTAGTTTATTTATCAATATTTGTATTAATATATGATTTAACACATGTTTAGAGTGTTATTAATGACCAATAGATGTCTCATTGAATCTAACGTTATATTGATATGCATTGAACGGCACTCAATTGTAAAGCATCGCACATATTATGTGATCCATATTAGGGGTGGGGAAGGATTTGTTACAAAAGCGTTACAAATGAATTCCAAGTAATAATTAGTTAGTGACGAGATTTTTAAATTAGACAATTTTCTTGTCATGAGATTAATATCTATATTTGTATTTCAATGAAAACCATTTATAATATTCGAAATAACATTAATTCTATTGTAATGAAAATTTTTATTAATTTTGAAAGCTATTTACAGGTATTGACTTATGCACTAATTTTATATTAAAAATAAGCCACAAAAGTGTTTTATGGTTAAATATCTGATTAAATATTTAATATATTTAATCCTCAAATAATATTCATTTCAAACTCAGTCAATTGAGCCTTATTTGAATGATTGAGATAAATATAAAAGTTTAGGGAACAATCTCTAACGGGTGGGATATTTATTATTTTCAATTTTAGTTGCTTTAATCATAACATTTTATTAAATGTTTGAAGTGATCCTCCTTTCTATTTGAAAGCAACTCAAGTATATATTCATTGAGTGTATAATTAAAATATGAAAATGAAATTAGATATATGTTCGGATCTAATGATTAATTCCATTCAATTTCAGTAGTTTAACAAAGTTTTAGCATTAATGAAATTATTTAAGAATTCAATCCACACCCTATTTTGTGCAATTTTAGTTCTAGTAAGATGTTTGTTAACGTATTGAGTCTGAACAGCAAATTAATTTACATTTTTAATAGTTTTAAAGCCCACTCATTAATCAAACCCATCGAAATTTATTCCATAACGTTTTCTTGTACTCTACTGTTTCATAAATTTTTTAAAATCAAAGTCTAATTAAAACTTTTGATTAACTTTAAGAACATAACAGTAGACATAGATTTCACTTTAAAATCATTTAATTCAGAAAATAAAGAAACTGTAAAAATCAAGATTGCTATAACTTATATAGAGAATTAAATGATATTTATGCGGAAAGCTTTTAAAAAATTAATTAAAAATTTTTTTGGTTACAGCTTTTTATTGTAATGCATAAAATTGTTACTTAACTGTATAGACGCCTTATTGTGAGGACTATTTCATATTTGACTAATTATCCCCTTTCCTGCCCATCGTATTTAATGTTTCATTAAAAAAAACTTAGAATATGCTCACTTAGAGTGGAAAATTGATTTATAAAATCGCTTATGATAAATCAATTAAATTTCATAACTTAATATGCTAACTTATTACGATTATTTTCAAAAAATATTCCTTAAAAGAATATAAAGAGTAAATTTAAATTATTTCTATTGTGTGAGTTTGAAATAGACTTATTTCATGGCTCATAAACCAGTTTTTATATCAAGGCTTAAATGTCTGCAAAACTAACTGCAAAATATTCGCGCATTGAATATAACTTAGAAAAAGTATCATTCAGAGTAATTTTAAACTGTCATAAGAGTCTCATTTTTTGAATAAGAAATAGTGAGCTTTTAAACTTTGGATTCAATACTACAGTTCTTTGAACCGAAAGCCGGGATATGAGACGGTTTTGATAGAAACGGTTGCGGCTATTCATAAATATTTTCCGTTTGAATGAATCAAATACATCTTCAAATTTATATTTATAAAAGAGCACGAACTGAATGCTTTTTTGTATCAAATTCTTAAATATATTATAATTTCGTTAAATTTAGGTCCAGTAAATCTTTGAAGCGTTATATAATTGAGTAAATTATGATAGTTAAATTTCAATACACTTAAATCAATTTTTCATGCTTATTATTGTAATTATGTTAATAGTAAAGTAACATTTTATTATTTATATATCAATATTTTTTGAATAAATTCAATTTATCGAAATGAGAGGAAATCACACTTGAATTGTGTGAATCCGATTATTAATATTAGACAAATATGAGAAGTTAAATTTAGTTCTATTCAAATAGTTAAATATTGGCTTAATTTCATAACCCTTATTAAATATTTATTTTAAACAGGAATGTCTCATTAGATATTACATAATTGACAACTTTTAGTTTGTGTTAATCAAACACCTGAATAAAGAAAAAATTTGCATTCAATTGATAAGTGAAAAGATAATATAATTACTGATATTAGATTCTAATGAATTTTGTGAATATGCAAACCAAAGATTTTTTCAAACAATTACAATTCAACAATTCAACCAATGTATATGGGTTTTTAAAGACTCATTTTTCATATTGAGTATAAAGTACCAGTAATTTCAAATTTCATCAAACTTCTCGTAATGAATTATTTATTAATTAGTTTACAGAATGGCAACTTGTAATTAAATAATGATTGTGATTCACGTGAATAAGGAGTTTTAAGTTCCACACTCAACATTCAGGATGTTTATATAACTATTATAATTAAACAATTACTTAAGCATTTTAACACTTCAATATTATTTCAAGACTAGAATAAAATAAGTTAAAGCTAAATATTGCCAACAGTTAGTTAAAATTCTAGATTATGTAAATTGTTTTAAACAACTTGTTCGTGAATACAATCTAAATGCAATTTATTGTAAAATATAAAAGCTAAAAACATTTTTTATAACTCCTTTTTTAATACTTGTATAATATATTGTAATCAATTTCTATTTTTTAAAAATCTGTTTATAATGATAATTCACTGTTTAAAAAGATGTATACAAAAAATTTCTTTGAATTTTATCCCGAGATATTTAGGTTCGCTTAAGAATATTATTTGATTTTATCATAAACTTAATATATATTTTTCTATAGCTTAAAAGCTTTTTTGCGGCAAATTTGTGGAAATCCACAAAATTTCAAATGCAAGTAATGATAGAGAAAATATATGATAAGTAAATGTCTGTTATAAAAGCAATAGAAAGGGTGAGTTTAAATACGTCTTTTGTCTTAAATTAAGACAAATAGAATGATTGCATAGAAAAAATGGACTTTTTTGAAAAGACAATGTTTGAGACTCAGACAATTGAATGTAGTTTTTGCGAACTTGTAAAGTATGGTCTGATGGAGTGATGATGTGATGTTTGAGCAAAACGTGCGCAATACTAACGCAATTTATTGATTGAGGAAATGCTAGTATGCATTAGGACTTACTCTGCTAACAAATAAGTTAATGCTCCAATTCTGGGCCATTGAAGTTGTTGTAATTCAGGCGCCCTTATGTCGGGACACAGCAAACCTACCACAAGAAATGACGCATCTTTGCATCAACAGTTCTGCAATAATAAGATATCTCTGTTGTAGAATAGTCGTATAGCGGAATACTTCTATATTCTGTACTTCTATACTAGTATTTGTTCATTTGTGACAATCTATTGGAGAACATCCTATCGCTTAAGATGTAGTCATTTTAGAATCACATTAAGAACTGTTTTTATGCATGAATGGGATACAAATGAAAGGATATCGCTATATATAAATAGCATATTATACTAATATTTCACATGTCATTTCGTATAAAACCTTTACTAACAGTAAGTTTTATATCAATTCAATGAGCTATTGATAGCTAGTGGAGGAACTGATGTGATTTTGTATGTGGATAGGAATACAATGCAAGCAATTTTTTTTATACAAAATAAGCAAATATAAGAAGTTAAATTTGATGAAAATCATTTTAATTTAGTATTTAATTACTATTAAATTTTAATAATGGAGAGCATTCCTTGAAATTATTTTTTTAAAATAGGGAAAAAATCCGGTCTATGTTTGGGACAATTTTCGAAATTAATATTTTATGAAATATAATTTTAATATATTTATAAAGTTACATTTCATCGAATAACTTTTAGTTTTGTTCAGTTATTTGTTCATATTATTCGCTAAATTCTAATGAATTTGAATTTGAATATGCATTTCGTGATAACTTTTAAACAATTTTATATATCAAACAAAAATAATTTCTATCAACTAAAGTTAATAATATAAAATTATAAGAGATACGGATATATTCGTAATTCGTAAGAATTAAGTATAAATTAGATTAAAGTTTTTTTATTGAAAACTCATACCAGCATTTTTCATACCTTATTTACCATATATTAATGGAGAGAATGGGCTAACCATGAGCCTGAGCCTGAGCTCAAAAACCTTTAAGACCAAGTCTAAATCTAAAGTCCAAAGAAATTTTTAGACGTCTAGTCTAAAATCTAATGCAATTTGACCTAAGTTTAGACTTTTGAACAGCTCTACTTTTGAATTTCAATAAATGTTTCTATCTATCTATTTGTTTCCCTTAGTTTAATTTTTAAAAAGTTTATTCGATTTATTTTTGACGTAATTTCTGAATAAAAAGTCTTAACGTTATGTCGGATGTGGAAATTTTATCTTTTATAAAAGGGTCCCGAGCTCCGAGTTTTTTTGCAACGCTACTCAGAAAATGAGGCTCTTGTAACAGAAGCTATGAATTACCCATTCAGAAAGGTTAAGCTATTACTTATAAACATTTAAAGGTAACAAGGCGATTTTCTACCAAAAACAAATTTACGTACAGATTAAATATTAATGCAATTCGTCTAAATAAATTCTAGATAAAATTAATTTTGTTTAGAGTGTTCACTCTTTCAAATTAAATATAAATTAATGAATTTAATTAGTAAATTCAAAATTTTGATAGATACCCTTTATTGAGAGTATTTTCAAATATAATTTATTTAAATTAATCTGAAATTAACTTTCTGAAATTTAACAATGTTGCTTCAAAATTCGAACTCATATTAAACAATTTTCTTCAGACTATTTCATACTCTGATCATAAGTTATAGCTCCCGACCAAAGTTGTACAAACAAATTATAATTTATGAGAGGATGAGCAAAATTTTTGAAAATAAAAGCAAATGCAAATTAAATATTTTCAAAAATCTGCTATTCATTCAAAATTTACTTATTATTTAGATGTTTTGGATTATTAATTTAATTTCTTGCCTTAATATTGAAATAAATAATGAATAAATTAAATATCACTTTTTTAAAGCCTCATTTTGACTATATTTCAATCAAAATTGAAATTTGACTGAACTCTAATCCAGAAATTTGGGGTTCACATCGTTTAGTTTTAAAACAAATGTGTTTTGAGGAAAAATAATTTTTATTATTTTTGTGGTAGTTTAACAATAATTTATCAGAATTTTTGACCATTGTATTTAAATGTAATGTAGTTTTGTCTTAAGGCTTGCTCACTAAGTACGCACGCAGGTGGGTGGGTTGGTGAAGCAAAAGCGTATAGACCCTTAACTCTCATAGGAAAATAACAGGAAATAGGTGTGTCAAATAGGGTGGGTGGGTCTAAAAAACCCGAATTTCCTGCGTGCGTACTTAGTGAACGAGCCCTTATTCATAAAAACAGATGCAAAATTAGAAATAGTTAACCTTTCGTAGGTTTTAAGTATAAGGCATCTCAAATACAAAAAAACCTCAAAAAATATATCAAAGCAATTGGAATGTAAGCCTAAAAAGTCAAAAGGTTAAAGAGGTTCTTCAAAGCACATTCACTTTAGACTTTTGTAGTTTTATACTTTTAATTATTATAAAAATATTATACACTATTTTTATTACATTTGATTATAAAAATTTAGAAAATTAGAAATTAAAATAATTTTTGAACAGGTACAAACAGAACAGGAACACATTTTTGACAATTTTTTCAAGTTGTTCATTAATTTGCAACTGACTCATATATTTCGCCATACCAAATCAATGAATTTTAAATCTTATTAGGCTTCTGTTAAACGAAAATCTGATACATTTTCAATTTATTATTGCTATAAATTTTGAATAATTTCTAAATAGGCTCAGGCTCGAGACTCAGACGATTGAACCTTGAGCCTGTCTGCAAAACTTGTATAAAACTGTAACTATATGATATTTTATTTATTAAAAATTTCTGTAATTCCTTCAATTAAAATATTGCTAATTATTAAAAATGAAAAATAACTTAAATAATATAAAATATAAATATATAATTATAGTTTGAAATATGTTTATTATTTTCTATTCAATTAATAAAATAATCATTGCCGTAGCCAGAATTTTAGGTCTGGGGGGCCTAGCCATATTTATACTGAAAAGCCGTATGTTACCCAGAGAATCCCACAGATCTACACTTAAATTATCTAAATCTCAGGAAGAGCCTAGGCCCCTGGCCCCCCGCTACACTATGCTGCACCATTTTAAAGGAGAAGTTTAAAGTTGAAAATTATTGTATTTTTGTACTGATAATAAGTAAATTGAAAAATAGCTATTAAGTGTTATTATGTGATCATTTCAAACATAACTTAAAATGAGACTGAGGCTCTTAGAACTTTTTGGAACAGGCTCCGGGTTGAGCGAGTTTTAAATTTTAGAGCCGGGCTCGGGTTGGGCGGGCCGACGCCGAAAAACTTTCGGGCGGTTCGGGCCGAAGATTTTCGACCCGTTTAGCACCTCTTGTTTAGGATAGTCTATAATTAAATAACACAAAGTAGTAGCAAGGACAGGTCCATTTCGGCCAATTTTCTAATAAACTTGACATTAGACTCTTTAAATTGTTGCAAATTTTAATATATGGAATATTAATTTAATATAGCTATTAATTAGAATTAACTCATTTCTTGCTCAACACCTTCTTAAATCGATTTTTTGATAGTTTTTAATTAGTTAGTTGTACAGTACTTTTTTATAAACCATTTGAGGATTAGACACTTATTGATACCTATGTGATACAGTAATTGATACTTATTAATAGTAATGTAGATATATATTTCATATTAAAAAAATACAGTACGGATTTCCGGATATTTGACTGTTGATTGTAACCGTATTTGTTGGTCGATTGATTTGATTTCGGTATCAAAATGAAGCATTTTTAATAGTAGTCTTTATTTATAATTGTTAAATCGTATAATTGTTTCGTTGTTATATCAAATATTGGAAAAAATTTTAATCTCACTATAAATTCATGTTTTGATAATCAGTTAATTATTGATAATTAAGAATATCTGACAAAAGCACCCCCACACTACCCAATCTTATCACTATTTATCTAACTTTCATTTTAAAAATATAATTATTTACATTTTATTTAAATTTTATATTGTTTGTTTGATAATAAAACTTTTTAACTAATAAGTAATAACTCGTGTTGGCGCAATTTTTTTTGCTAAGTTCTTAAGTTCTTTGTAATTGAGATTAAAGACAGATTTTATCTATAAGGGTTTGAATTGTGAAGGCGCTTGGCTTAATTATCAATAGATTCTACTCTTCATAAGCTTCAATTTGATACCACATTTAGCTTGGTACACATTTTTAGATCAAATTAAATTAACACCTTTATATTTTATTTAATTTATAATGCGTACTACATGTATTTTTTCGAAGTACGATATTTTTTGAAAAATAAACTTGTTAACTTTTAATAGCTTTTAATAGATGATGCGCGCATTATATTCGTAAAATTATGATAATTATAAATATATATGCCAGTATATATATGGTCTAGTACAGTGGTCGGCAATTGGCAGCCCGCGGGCCGGATTCGGCTCGATGCATGATTTTAAGTGGCCCGCATAGACCAAAGAATTTTCCATTAGTTACGGCCCTTCTAATAAATGAGTCTTTATTTCTCAAATATAAGTTTAATTATATCTTATAATTTTAGAGTACTATAAATAACTGTATTTTTTATGTAAACTAGAGGGGCCACCCGTTGCTTCGCAACTTAGAGTCTCATTATATGTATTTAACCCGTTGTCTAATTATATTTCTTAATCTCAAATCTCATAACCCGTATTAACTCTTTAAAATTTCAAAATTTAAATCTCTTTAATTCAAATCCATTGTTGTTATAACATTATTAAAGAAATAGCAAGAATTTTAAAACATTTAAAATTTTAATCTCTAATATTTTAATGTATTGTTGAGATATCATTATTGCGGACGCACACACGCACACACACACGAACTGACATTGTTTTTTTTAAATATATAGATAACAGATAAACTC
>JAQGAN010000125.1:0-14376 GCA_034697745.1 Nothrus palustris
ATCTCATAATGGGATAATGGCATGTAATGATAAGTAATAAAGTTGAACCACAGAGTCCTATACATAGAAAACATATAATTTGATAGCATCTTTGTAAATTACTTGAATCATATTGCGATCGAGTAAGGAGTTGAATAATAATATTTGATTAATTCAAAATTTTCAAAAATACTACTCTAGTTTTAAACTCATTTACACTCAGCCCAAATCCATTTATTCGCATTTATTTATTTAATCAAATCGATCATTTGAGTTACTGATTAATTCAAAATTATAATGGCATACATTTTAATCAATTATTTCAAGTTTTTTCATTTTTATTTAAGTTTAAATTATTTGTTAATATTATTACATTTGACGGATTCAGTACAACAGTTATAATTTAAGCTCAAACTCACATTGAAGGATAAAAATTAAAGCAATTAATAACTTTAAGGAAACTAATTTCTTATTTAATTAACATTTAAAGATATACTACAAAACCACAATATTTCTGTTGCGCTAACTTTAATAAAAAGACATTTCAGTATTAAGATTGAAAATATTGTGTTGCAATTAATGCCTTTTCATATTCAAGAACTTTCAGATTCTTTTATTATTAAAAAATTTGATAAAAAGCACTACAACTAAAAAAGTTATTCGCATTTCTTATTTTATACATAATATCATAACTAATAATTAAATGATTTTTAAATTGAATCTCTTTAAATTGTAAATAGGATTACAAAGTGGTTTATCTTAAAGTACAGTACAATGTGTATATGCATTTAATCTGTACTCTTTTAAGTAATTGTTTTAAAAAGTGAATATCATTTATTTATATTAAATCACATTCAGATTTTAATTAGAAACCGAAAAGACAAAAATCTTAAAATCTTCATTCACCAGCCGCACCCTCAGCATCCACGAAATTTTCTGAAGCGGTTATCCGCAAAACATCGCATTTTGATTTGATTATTAAGTTTAATTCAAAATTTCACTAAAACATATAAAAAATTGACCAAAACTACTCTTTTGCATATCCACTCCTTTGAATTGATTTATTAACCCGTACAGCACAATACATGATCCGATACTACAGTTACTACTACAGTAGTATATCTCTGTTTACATTTTAAATCAAGATTTGCTTTATTTTCTAAAGTTATTTTTATGTGGATAATCTTAAAATTAAATGTGTTATCCGCAACCGCCTGCATCCTTGTCCGCAGATTTTTATAATACGCCTTTTATCCGCCAAAGCGGTATCGGTCTAAAGTTAAAATGATTGAATTTAAGTGAATCTCATTTGCCTCTACTTTAAAACTCGTTAATTTGCTGTAAAGTTAAGTTTGCAAAAGTTGAGTTTACAAAAATTAACTTAAAAACTTTAAAAATAATAAATAGTCTTAATTCGAGTCTGCTTGAGAGCTAAACTGAATAGTTATTTCTTTTTAAAATAAAACTATTGTAACTTTGAGTTACATAAATAGTAATTGTTTGTGGGCGTCATATGAAAGACACTCAGACTGAGGAAAATAGAGAAGATTTTTGAGGGAGAATGAACTTGTGATGAGTGGGCGTTTGGCTGGTTCTGTCGGAACAGGAAAATAATAATGGTTTGCCTTCTGATGAGATCAGTTGTTTCAATTGGAACCTATAATTTGGTAAGAATGATGTTCTAACATGTGCCTCACAGACCGGTACTATTAAAACTATGGAATAAGTTACAACTTTAAATACTACATCATATGTATGTTGTCATACAAAACATGGACTTAAGATTAAATATGCTTTTCTATTATGAGAAGGATATAAAGAATTGTTCGTTCAATTTTAATTGAAAGCTCATGAAATTTTTCTTCAATAAACAAATTAGTCGATATGTATATAAACATGCAATGAATATTGAAAGTGAAGATCAGCATAAATAAAATTGTTGATTTTGGAAACTTAATAAAACATGTTTTTCTTATCATATACTGAATGTATCAATCATTAAGACATTCATTTACACCAAATGAATAATAAACTCATATTCAACTCAAACTTATTTAAATGTCAAAATCAATAAATGTTACCAATAAAAAATAAATGTTGATTTAAAGCAATTTCTTTGGGATAAATTGTTATTAATGCTACAATTAATTATTAATCTAAAATAACTATTTCATTAATTAAATAAAACTCTTTCAAATTATTACATACCTGAATACAATGTTAAGTTAAGATTCCATTAGTTAAGATAGGTTAAAATCGTGATTTCTATTAGTAATATTAGTAGATAGAGAGCCAATCTATTATAAATGATAATATATTATTTTTAGTCTCTACTTTTTTTAATAACTCAAAGTATTTATTTGTAAAGTATTGGTAAAGTTCTTACAAAAAATAGTCTGTAAGACCAATGGAAACTTTGTCGAATTGCATCTTTAATACAATTTTAATGTCAAGCAATAACCCTATAATAAAGTTATAATAAAGTTATAATTTAATAAAATTAAATTTCAAATGAAAAAAATGCTCATAATTATCTTTTTATTGTTGTTTAATTCTTGAGCATTAAAATAAAATTATTATTTAAATGAATAATCTTTCATTTTGATTATGAGCTAAAATGTAATTCAAAAAGTCATTTAGCTTTTTGCATAAGTTTTTAATTTTTTTCTAAAATAAAATCATATTATAATTATTATTATTATTATGATTCGTTTTAATGGAAGTGATAACTTATACAATATTTTAAATTATGGATTAAAAGTCTTTGAGCTTTAAAAATGAGTCTAACCTTATTTAAATGCTTTAAAGTTTTTTATATCTTTTCTGGAATATTAATGATAATAAGGCGACGTTCGCATCAATTATTAGCGGTCGCTTTTAATAATAAATTTGGTTGAGATGATCACAATTCAAAAATAATTACAGTTATTATAATTCTTACCATAATTATAATTGTGAACACGTGTTGCTTACAATAAATATACATTCATTAAATTCTAAATTTATAAATTAGTCAAAGCAAAAGTCAAAGTATGTCTGCAATATAGCAGATATAGCAAAAACTATTTTTCTCAATTCTCTTTTAGTTAAAATAGTTATTAAATTAATTAACAATTTAATTAACAAATTAATTAACTGATAATTCGACAAATTTTACGAATAACTTTACTAACTGTATGAAAAATAAAATTCAAAGGTTAGGTAATTTTAATAATTCGAATTTCGAAGTATCTGCTTTCTTTTTTCCATCTCTAATATTAGTTACTGCGCACCCAATTTTCAAAATGCTTAATCCCCTCTCTATATGCATCGGCAGGTTTTCAATACAACACTGAGGACAGAAATTTTACCTTTACTCCTCCCCACCTTTAAAATTAGAGCCTTTTTCTATAACAGGCTTTATTTAGTTATTTAACTTTAGTTATAACTTATAAGTTGTCTCCACTTTTCTTATCTTTAATATCTTCTTTTATTACATAAAAGAGAAATAATTTTTTGTTTTGAGTATCTTTTGTGGTAATTAATACCAATTTCTGTACAGAAATTACAAATTTAATTTTACTAATATTTTGTGACAAATAAATTTTGTCCAAACCGCACACATCGATTGGATTAATTTTGATACTCGTTTAAGCTTTTAAGAAAGGAATGGTCAATAGAGTTAATGTGTTTTCCAGTTCAACCACAGTTTTGAATAGAACGAATCACAATACGGATAGTGATATACATCTCTCTGAGTGTATACATCTCTCTGCATATGTGTATAACATTAACGTCCAGTAAAGCACATAAGTCATCAAAGGTTTATAAGCAGTACTGGCATTGATTAAAATAAATTAATTGCATTTAATTTTTAGTAATTCCAATAAACGTAATTCAATTCAATGTAAATTGACTGTACAGATAAAAGATATAAATAAAATTAACGCTGTATTAACTTACAAGCATCTTTAGAGATTCACTTATAATTCTTATATTCTTATATTCTTATATTCTTATTATATCGTATATCGTATACCATGAAGTACTTTATCGGCGTATAACCAATTGCGACGTAAATATTCAGTAAAATTCGACTTAAGCCGAAAAAGTTCTTTACTACCTATACCTAAAAAACCATAGACGATTCATAGACAATATGTTTTTAAGTTTAACAACTTTTCACACTATTTTGAAGCTAAAGTGACAAAATGTTTAGTTTCGATGTAGTGTACAAATTTGAGCTTTTAATTTTTGTTTATGACTCATGTCCGGTCCTGTTCTCCACTTATTTTCTTGGAAAGTAATGCATTCAAAATGCATTTGTTCTCTAACTTGTTCAATATCGAAACCACATGGCTTACAAAGTTAGCGTTGAGTTATATTGTCATAAACTAAAACTTAATTGCTTAATAGATTCTGAGGAATGACCGGCAATAAAAACCCGCATAAATCGCAATTCTATATTATGCTTTCAATTGCTAACAGTTAGAATCCCTAACTTTTATGAATTACTTAAATTGCTAAGTCTTTAAATAATTTTCTTCGCAAGTTTTCAATGCGATGACTGTTTTTGAACTTTTTTCTCAAAATAAATTGCAATTAAATTTGAATTTAAATTTGATTGAGTGCTTCTCCAGTATAGTTCAGAATTTAATGGAAAATATGCAAAATTATCCATATATTGGAGCACTAATTACTTTATAAAATCTAAATTTAATTTCCAAATTTCTAAATATAGATTATATAAACAGTCAATTATTTTTAGCCAAATCTTTAATGTCCTGAACGGCTAGAAAATGTAATTTATTTAAGCGTTTGAATCACTTTTACATAATTGCATTATTACCTGCTTTTGTTTGGGAAGAGAGCATCAGATTAAGTATAGGTCTAACAAACCTTTTAAACATTATATTATAGCATAGGTCAGACTTGCGTTAAGTTTTATTGTAATTGTTGAGTTAGTTTCTTAAACCCTCCCATTCTCTCTTATTGTCTAATTTACATTACAATACAGGCAATAACAGGTGCATTAAATGTAAGGTTTTTAGGTAATTGCTTATTACCTGCTTATAACCAAGCTTTCCATTAACTATTGAACACTAATCATTGTTGATCAACTAAATTGTTCTTAGGTTACAAATCCTGTAAACATATAAATTAAAGTAGAATAGAGTAGTTTTTTTATATATCAATAACTAGTTTTCAACATAAGTAGTGCATTATCTTTTAGAATTTTATACACAATTTTATATCATAATAGAGTATCGTTTTTGTTTGATTTCAACGTTATATAGTATTGTCTTATATAACGAATGATAGTATCAATCATCTGAAGATAAATTAGTTGATAAATGAGTTTTAAAGACTAGATTTCCAAGTATTTCATGGCATTAAAAGGATCGAAACTTAAGAAAGGCCTCACTGGTGATCAACTTGGCATTCATTGTGTGTATAACTTGTTCATACTTTATAACAGCTAAGGCTATTCAAACTTCTCTAAGCCGAGGATAACAGTTCGAATTTTAGCTAAAGATGGCTATCATTTGGAAGAATCTGTGTGTCATTTACTCATTTACGATGTGAAACACTTTGACAAAAGTGTCATAGGATAAGAGCTGACAATCGTATTTGCCATTCGGCAATTGTATAGCTATAAGTTATAACATTAGCTCGACCTGAGTGATGAAGCACTGCTTCTTTTATTTGTTGCTTCTTATTCTATAAACCGTACACCCAAAGTATTCCCTTAGGGGCTATCAGAAGACCATAGTGACCATCAATGCGAACGCAACAACTACTAACTTCACTAGCGATTCATATCCCGCTGTGTGAATGGGGATAAACATCGCGCTCAACAGTAGAGCGACTTTAAGCTCAAGCTTCAGAAATGAAATGAGTAAATACAGAAAATACTAGAAGAGAGCAAACCGATCCATTCCTAATTGTGTCCAATGCGAGGGCGGAGATGTCACCTTAATTGAGCTCTGAAGTGACGAAGTAGTGGCGAAGGTCACAAATTCAGACATTAACAATCAATAGCACTTCCTGTCCATTCCTTACTCTAAACTCAAATTTTCAAACAATATTTTAGTAAAATTCCTTATTTTAACAAAAAATGTTTAAAGAGTTAAAAAAGAGTTATTTAAAATTTTATACATTGAATTCTAGAGCATATTTTAGGAGAATTTTTTAAAATTATTAAATGGTATTTCTTTAAATATTTTCAATTTAAATAAGTCTTAAAATGAATGAAATATTTAAAAATGGTATTTATATATTTATGTATTGAAATTGCGTTAATAAAATAGATAAAAATAACGAATAAAATTCTTAATTCTAATTGTATTAGTTTCGAAAATATATGAAACATTTGACTAAATAATAAATAAATAATAATAAAGAGTTTATTTAAAGTTGAATAAGTAATGCTCGTATTGGTATTTAATGAGAAGACCGAATTGAATAGAAGTCACCCCCCATGATAAGGACCATGGATCAGGTCCTGCGTGTCTTTCATTGAGAAATTTCTTAAACTTACAACAAGAATAATACTGCACTCTGTACTGTATTTTGTGTGACCACAAAAGAACTCGCACTCGCTAGCTTTGGCATTCAATGTCCAATAAGAGAGGTGGGGATAGCAGAGCAAATCCAGCCCAATCCAACCTTCTATTGGAGTCCCCACAGATGCACCACTAAGAACCAAATGCTAGATTGCTTGAGCAGAGGCAACAACAACCTTGACTTGTTTCTTACTTTCATTGAGAAAACATTGCGAGTAATATGCAGTCTGTTTCTGTTTTTATCATACAGTTTCACAATTACTTTAACTTTGTTGAGCTCTAAAGCTTTTTAGATTGGAGAACACGTTGTAAAAGTTTGTGTACATAAAGTTTAGTGTATTATTGTTTTGTAGTGTTTGTTTGGTGCACGATATGGACAGCAACAACTCATTGCTGCATAATTGCTGCATAAATAACTTTAATAATAATAATAGTAATAATCACATTCTCGCTTTACATTCCGAAGATTTCGCTACATATTCGCCTTCCTCTGAAGAAGCGGATCAAATAGTTCCTGATTGTTCGCCTATTACTCCGTCTTACGATAATAGCATTTCTGGTGGCTTTTCTAATAACACTACACTTTGGCCATCAAATTCAGCTCAAGAATTACTGGTAATTCAACTTATTTAATAAATATTAGTCAATCTATCTATGAATAGTATCAATCTGTCAATAGATATTCAATCTGTGATCCTATCAGTTTTTTTATCTAACTTTGCCTTTCTTTCGACAAATTTTTAAATAATATAATATTTAAAGTTAAATGTTTGATATGTTATATTTTAAAACTAACCCATTGTATAACTTATAATATACAACTGAAATATAGCTTCAGTTAAAATATTTGTCATCTGTCATCATATGCTTAGATTTACGCTTACAGTTAAATAAATAGAATTAAACATACAAAAAGTTTTCCTTCAATAGTAAATTTGTCATCATTTCCATATAAATTATTCATAAAACAATTTCAAATAAATATATAATAATATTAATATTAATAATAAAGAAGTGTCAGATTATAATGTTTCTTTCCATAACATCACAGGAATGAGTCTTGAACGAGAATTATCTTATCGCTTCCTCTCTAACTTATTAAATGTTGAGTTTTGTCAACTTTAGATTGCAAGCATTCTAAGTAAATCTGAACTCAGGACAACTCATTCTATTCATAATAACTTTAAAGATATAAATTTTTACACATCGTTTCCCTGTGAATGACTATATATTAAATACAATGTATTACTTTTTTTTTCGTATTGCTTGGGGTTGGCTTTGCTTTTGATTTTAACAAATGCTATCTTGAAAACAGAGTTATTTTATTCGCTCCACAATTGCGCGATGCGATGGTCTTCAAAATTGTAGAGAAGAGAGAGAGAGAGAGAGAGAGAGAGAGAGAGAGAGAGAGAGAGAGAGATTTGTTTGTGATGATAACTCAGATACGCAATACAGTGGAGTATATGCAATATATGGTAAACTTATACTAAGTTTAAGGTAAAGAAATAGATTGAAAGGGAAAGAGGAACTGAGTTGTGAGTCAGGAAAGAGAATGAAAAGAGCGGAAAGAAGAGGTGATAGTCAAAAAGGAAAGCTAAACGCGACGATTCAACAAATCGGGTTGTGTTGGGTCGAAACTAATGCAAACTCGCATAATATTACTACTTTTGATGCACATATTGCACGATTACTTTGGATGTTTTTTAGTGAACCAAATGCTATAAATTGTTACGTATTCCTATTCCTTTTTAAAGCCCATATTTTTCTTTTACAACTGCCAGGTATGAGGTATTCTCTATTGTGCTTAACTTATAATTTAAATATTTTGCATTGAATCGAATAATCATATAAATTGTAGCATTTTTACTTTTCATTCTATCAATTCTATCAATTTTATTTTATTATTCAAAAACAAGATCTCATTATATTAATTATAGCTTTAAAATAATCATAACTTGAACTCAAGAATCTTAAATATCGAAAGTATTTGATTATCTTTAATATATGAAGCAATTTGTTTCGCTGCAGAAACGCTTATAACCTCATAACTTATTTATTGAATAACTTAAAGTTAGCTCATATTAAATGCTGAAATAACTACTAAAACAACTTAGCAATCAGTAAACAAACTACAGGACTAATGATGTTTTATATGTTTGACTGGAAAAGCAGTGAAGTATAAAAACGATATTCTCTGTTAGCAAATATGATTGTCCGATCTGTCATAGATGTTAGAGTTGTAATCAACATAAGATGATAGCATACCCCCTACGCGTGTATATCCATGTGGACCCACTATGCATGAAAATGGGACGCTTACGACCCGCTGAGATTTTTAAATCAAAACGAAGCAAATACAAAATATGTTATGTTTTGTAATTATACATTGAGATTCGAGACATTGAGTAATACCATAACATTTGTCTTACTGCCTATTTCTCTCATCTCTAATGCATGTAATGCAACGATTGACAACCCGATGGCTTATCCCTCGAGCAAAATAAATGCGATCACAATTAAGAGCTACGGGATATCAATGCTAATTATGATATACTATATAATTGCATTTATGAAAATTTCAAATCTGTGTGAATTAAATTACAGATAATTAGTGACCAATTCATTTGTCATTCAAATATCAATAGTTATGTGAAGTCATTCGCTAATTAAACTAAAAATCGAATTAAATAATTATGAGTCTGATTATTATTATTACCAACTTATGGATTAAATGAATTACAACATTCTTTTCTATGAAAGAAGAGTAGTTTTAAGTTAGCTGTAGTTGCGCTACTGTTGATTATTTGACTTTGACTTTGATTTATTATTTTGCTTGAATTGATTACAAGCGTAGGCAGAGATTCTACTACTGAATCTATTATATAATCGTATGTTTTAATGTTTTTTATTATTATTTTGTCTCTAATATAATAAAACTTACACAAAGACATTAATAATACACAACTGACATGTAATCAACTTAATTACAATTTGAATGTAATGAATGTCAACCAATAGTTATTATGTTTTTCCCTCCGACCCATGAATTCGTAATTATTGTTTGAGAAAAGTAAATGTCAATTAATAACAATTGAAATACTAACTATTCGATTCATAGAGATTTGTCTTTTAATTTGATGGCTTAAATAGCTAGAGAAGAGACTTCACACATAAAATATTCTTTTAGTAAATTATGAAACATTTATTTTTTTCAAAAATGATTAGTTGTTACCACAAGTGCTTCAAATAGCATTTGGAGTTCGTGCTGCGCAAACACATTAAAATGCTTTTCCATCAATCATGGATCAGATTTTTTCACTTTTCAGTAAAAAAGCTTAGCTTATGGTCAAGGCTGGCATTGCATGATATGCTCACATAATACCGATTATTCTGTCTACTAAGCAGTGCCTCATTTGGCTGTTAACCCAAAGAATATAATTATAGTTTTTATCTTTAGGAAAAGAGTAGTTTATTGAGAAAGTGGTCCGAAACCACTGTTGAAGTGAATGATATAAAAAATTTGGAGAACGCAAACGAATTGGATATAAACGTGTCCAACCATTCAAACACTAACGCTATGCATCATTTATCATCGATTCAACAAAACGATTCCAATTTAAAGCATAGAATTTTGAGAACTGCTCAACACTCAGAGGTAAGTAATGTGTATAATGTGTATAATGTGTATAACCATTAAATATCTTTTTAACTCTTTTCAATTAATTCATTACATTTATTATATCCTATAGTCGGATGAGTTTTTTGATAACCAAATCAATAATTCCATTCTATACAACACAACACACTTACAACCACAACAACAAATCATTTCACATTCCCATCAATTAAGACCTCATCCGCAACAGTTTCACAATGGCTTAGCAGCACATCAACACCAACAACAACAATATGGCATGAATAGTATGTTAGTTCAGGACAAGATTTGGGAAGACATCACTGCCAGCATTTGCGATGATTTCGTTTCTATTAAAACAGAGCCTTCACATCAACAAAGCTCGAGATATCATACAAATGCTAATAGCTTAGAATCTCCTAATGCTCTTCAACAACATCAACAATCATTACATCACTCATATATTAGACATTCATCGAACATACAGTCTTCTGCATCTACTTCTCCTTCAATATATGGCAATATAATAAACAGCTCGCCTTTTAATAATAATGTGATGTCAACTAACTTAACAAATATGCCATCAGTTCATCATACAAATCGAGTTCTACTATATTTACCGCCAACTCCACCAAATTCAGAGCCCGGTTCGCCATCAACTCAACATCAGCAACAAAGACAGCAACAACAGCAACAACAGCAACAACAGCAACAACAACATCAACAACAACCACATTCCCATCCACACCATCCACAAGCATCTCATCCACATCGAAGAACACCTCCACCACCCTATGCCTGTGGAAATAATCCGAGTGCACCACTTCATCACCAAATGAATGCAATGCCACCAACGATGAATCTGAACGGTCGAGTCTCCAACTCTCATCATCAGCAACAGGTCCCCCAACAATCTGGAGTTTCTGCTCCATCTCTGCCACAGCAACGATACAATCGTCGCAATAATCCTGAGTTAGAGAAGCGTCGAATACATCGATGTGATTATCCAGGTTTGCAAATAAGCTTAATTTGTGCGCGTTTTATGTTAGCATCACATTAAGTCATGTGCGTGTTTTAGGTTCATTAGTTGCTAAACATTCCCTCACATCCCGCGTAGTTGTTAATGCTTTCTATTCCTAAGTATTATTAGTCAAAGCCCTGCTTTAGCTTATTTTCAAGAAGCGCATTAAGACCTTCACTCGCTCTGATCTCTCTTTCTTTCCTTTTCACACACAAACTGAAAGACACAGATGTTATTCGTTGATTCGTAGTAAGCAGTAATGCAGTAATACGTCTTCGCTCTTATCCCCATCTTCTTCGTTCTCTGGTATCGAACAAAGTTATTTGTTCGCTGAGACAAACAGCTAAACACTTAATTGTATGTGCATTAGAGCAATCATACTATTAACGAGTTAGTTATAATGTGAACATGTCAAACTGAATTATGAATATATAGACTTATTTCATATAATTTATATATATAGGTCTATAAAACTAAATCAAGCATTAGATATAGATTTATAATTAGTTAAATCTAAATAACATTAATCATCCAAAAGTAATTATACTGTAAGATAAGTCAGTTGTCATCTTTAAATATATTATAAACAATACTAATTGTGTGAACAGATCATTACTATGCCCTCACATTCAGCTGCTATTAAATAATAATAATTACTATTAATTTATTTTCTGCTTTATAGGTTGTACAAAAGTATATACTAAAAGTTCTCACTTGAAGGCCCATCAGCGGATACATACAGGTTTGTTACACTCAATTGTTTTTAAGTTACTTCACAACAGAATATTCACTAAAACTCAACTTTGAAACTTTTAAGCATTTCTATCAATTTCTGTTATCGATCTTCAACTGTAAAATATACGCTCTAATAGAGTTGCAAACCAATAGCCTTATAAATAGAGATAACAAAGTTAGCCAAATAAATATATCTAAATCTGATTCGTTTGAATGACAAAACAGGTGAAAAGCCATATAAGTGTCACTGGCCTGAATGTCAATGGCGTTTTGCACGATCTGATGAGTTGACTCGACATTATCGTAAGCATACGGGCGCCAAACCCTTCAAATGCAAAGTTTGCGAAAGAAGTTTCGCTCGTTCTGATCATTTGGCTCTACATATGAAAAGACATCTACCAAAACAGCATAAATAACATCCCATTTCATCGCATCAATCCATCCAACAAACAAACATTCCATTTATTGTGACATTCAATCAAACCTCATGTGCCTAAACAGATAGCCTTAAAGTTTCGATTTATATATAATTTAAAGTTTTGATTGTATTGATTACAATGGGATTCCATGGGATGGACATTAATTTGTGAATATGTATTATTAATTGATAATTTAAATGCCTTACATTATAACATTTGTTTACATCACTATTTTGTTGAATGTATTATTCGAAGTCACTTTTTATACACAAAATGCAATATATTTTTGATATTATCCTATTTATGAATTTACAGTTTTGATGATTGAAAGAAACAATAATTGCTGTTTAATATCTGTACTGTTTTATCAGTACATTCAACACACCGGTCCACTTATTACACACTTGTCTATCAAATTAACTTAATTCAGTTGAAGTGCCTTTTGTAAACTAAATAGTTTGCATCTTTTATATATATATACATTTTATAAGTTATAATCCATTTTATAATTATTATTCCACTTATTTTTGAATAAAAAGTCTATTAAAGCAAACCTCTTCCGGATCTAATTTAATAAAACCTTAAAAATGAATAGAATTGCTCGATAAACAAATTAATACCTAATTGTTTTAGTTGATTATCTAATTGAAGAAATGGCATGAGTTGGTCGTGTGTTCTTCTAATTAAGTGGATTTATATGTAGTTTTCTTAATAGTTCTATTCTTAAAGGCATTACTAGTTCTAAAGAATAATATACTTTAATAATAAGCGTGGGATTCAAACCCTATTATACAACATTACAAACAATTATCATACAAACTATTAAGTCTGTTAGCCGTTTATCTAAATAGCATTCATATAAAAATGAAATATGAAAGAGAAACTAAATTATTAGTGATTATTTAAATTGGAAACTTAAGTCGCACTTGTATTATATACTGATGAAAACAAACGGAACCCCAATTTTAAGATAATTGTCCGTACAATACGGGTTCAAGGATTAAAAGCCATCAAAACTAAACATATAATTTACAATATGTTAAATTGGAGTATAGCCGACACTACCAATTATAGCAGAAAAATGGGAAATGAAAAACAAGGTTCTGCAGGTTATTGCAATTCCAATTGGTATAAATAGTTGTATGAATGTAGTGGTTATTTAATTGCTTTTTCATTTGGGACTAAAATATTTAACGCTTAGTTTGAGATATTTTTTAGAAAAAGAGAAAAATGGTAGTTAAAAGTTATAGTATAGTAAAGTTAGATTGAGTTCTCTTCGGGAAAAATAATAAAGTAAAGACTGACGCACACGTTTCTCAGTTAAGTCTAGGCAGAGTCAAAAAGAAGAGTCAGGACTGGTATCTTGTCTTAGAATCAGATCTGCAGTATAAATGATACAATATATATCGTTTGAATGTGTTATTGACGTGAAACGCTATTAAGCGTATTATTCGCTAATTGGCCAAACGAGCCATTTAGAGCTCAGCTTTTTTTGAGTGCTAGAAAGTCAGTAATTGGCATTTTATGGCACTCACTATACCTGAAGGCTATTTTCAGTTGAATTGTGTTGCACTTCTCCAGCCAGTACTCTATGAATATTTTGTCTTTTATGTATGTTTTGTGAGAGGACTTTTAGTCGTAAAATAAGTTGTCCTCATAAAAAGTCAGAACCTAATTGAGCCCAAGTCAAGTTTTGGCAGGAATGCATGCACGTGTTGATTGTGTTATATGATTGCAAGTCATCCAACGCTTCACTAAATATTTTCAAATGAATAATTAAGTGCTAACCGATTTCCTTTACTTGTTTTGAAAAGATTGAAAAATTTTAATAGATTCAATTTAGTATTTTCTCATTTATATGCTTTATATGCTTCTTCTTCTTTAAGATTTTCTAAATTATAGACTCAAATGTTTGAAATACATGATTACATATGATTAAATATGATTACATATAGTTATTAATTATAGATATTAAATTAGAATTAGTTCATTCAAAAACATAAATTCAGAATATAATTGAGAAATATCATAAATCTCTAAGTT
>JAQGAN010000126.1:0-14339 GCA_034697745.1 Nothrus palustris
CTCTCTCTCTCTCTCTCTCTCTCTCTCTCTCTCTCTCTCTCAGTCCTTATATTCAATATATATCTACGACTTCTCATTAATTCTTAAGAATCTATTCAAAAAAGTGTGTATTGAATATTTTATATAAATAAAAAGTCATTATAAACCTTCCCCCCTATAGCCAAAAGCGTATTATGCAATCTCATTAGCCATTCGTGTCTGATCTAAAAAATTTTTTATAAGCAATTTCTATACAACAAATTTTTGACCATCTTTTAACTTAAATTGTATTCAACGCCAACGGCTTTAGATAACTTTTAATCTGTTTAAACAATTATTTCTATACATATTTATATGAATCTCTTCTTCAGCCAATATATGCGATCAATAATTGTTTTATTTAAATTACTTTTTTTAAGTCGTGAAGTATTGAGAAGAAGAATCAGATCCTAATCAGATGTAACCAATATTTACTATATCTTAAGTATGTATACTAACGAGCAAATAATTATAGGTTTTAAGAGCTTTTTTCGTTTGCTTAAAATAAGCTTAATTTCATTAATTGTTTGCAACAATATTTTTGACCTTAAATTTGTTGCTCTTATTGTTTGTAATGATTAATAAAGATATAGTTTATAGTAATTATTGTTAATGTTTAAAAAAAATAATATAAAAAATCTAACATATTATCTATTTTAAATATTTTCATCTCTTCTTTTTGTATAATAGATTAGATATTTATCTTTTTTGAATAGAAAGTTATTTAATTGTATTAAATATAAAAGAAAATTGTTTTCATAATTATTTTAAGCTCTAATTATGCGATGAAAACTGAAAATCCGCAAGACTTTAATGCTATTTCTGATCGCTATTTAGATTTGATTAATCTATAGATATATAAATCATTATTTTGAAGTTATTTAAGTAATCCTTTAATAAGTTTTTTAATTTGATTTTTTTGCAGAACAGGAAAAAAATCTATAATGAAATTAAACCATAAAATTCAAATCAATTTAATGATTGAATTTTAGGATTTAGTTTTGAATAATGATTAGTAAAATTGAAGCGGATTTGATGCAATGTTTTTGTTTTGATATAACTTCAAACTGAATTTTAAAACTTTTTAATCTAATTGCAGACTTATTTAGGTCGACATCATTTTGAATGTCGATATCAAACCAGTGGTAATTAACAAGTTTTCAATTCATAAGATAAATGAATTATATGTATATTTCTATTTCTTCTTCTAATCATTTAATAACCGCAGAAACAATTTTTAAAAGTTATTTTTAAACCAACTTTTAAAATGTTACTTAATTTTAAAAATATCACATTATTTTACTATACAATACTTTTAATATACATAAATCTGATAATTTCACTATTATTTTAGTAATTCATCAAAATTTAATTAAATAAGTTATTAAATGAAAAATCTTTAATTTTTTTTTTGAAAAACTATCAAAAAATAAAGCATTATAATATTTATTACATTATAATCAAAATTTAAAAAAAGTATTTTTTTTGCGGACCACTTAAGACCTCGTATTTAAAAAATTAACATAAGTTTGAATACTTATTGCTGCATAAAATATTGTAATCATTTATGAACTAAAAAAGTTTGAAAACTAGAAGTTTTTTCAGAAACTAAAGAATTTACTACAATATGAATTGAATGAAGGATTATTATGAATGAAATGATAGATACGCTACCACTTCAAGGATAATAATAAACAAACTTGAAAAATGTGTTGGAATTTCTCAAAATTAATAGGCTTTAGGAAATAGTTTGAGTCAATACTGCATTATAATTGCCCCCTATATAGGAAATTGTAGTCAAAGATTTTCTATCATCCGCTTTATTAATATTATAATTATTTTTTGGTAAAGTAAAAAATGCATTCTTTTAATTAGAGGCCAAACGGAATTTAGGTTTAGTGAACACAACAATTCAAGATCAAAGATATACCAATTCTGTTCATTAGCCAACACAATAATTGTCTGAACAAATAGGTATATAAAGATCAACACAATAGCAAAAATCAACAATTCAAATCTAGCTTCAAGTTTATTGTTTTTTAAATAATATAAGTCTTATAAGTCTTATAAATATCTATAGCAATGAAAATGCTTTTAAGATTGGTATGAATTTTGTGAAAATATACTTTTAATATAACAGTTGGATATAAAAGTTTATAATACAATGTTTTTATCCATTAGTGTATTTTCGCACTACTATTCTGTGCCATTTATGGTCAGGAAGAGGCTTATGATTCAGACGATGAGTTGGAAAGTTCTGCATCTGAAGAAGACTTGGCTGTGGCCGAGTCAGGTCTCGCTGGTGCCGGTGCTGGCGGTGCTTTAGTTGGAGGGGCGAAGGGGGCAAAAGCAGGCGCTGCAGGCTTTAAAGCTGGAGCTAAAGCAGGCGCCGCTTTCGGAGCCAAAGCCGGTAAAAAGGGAGGGTTTGCAGCTGGTGGTGCTGCAGGTGCTGCCGGGTTTAAGAAGGGTAAGTACTTGTGGACACATTCATGAAAACATCAAAGTCTTATACTTTTTTGGTGACTGAAAAGGTGGTAAAGCTGGTGCCGCGGGTGCAGCCGGAGCTGCTTTTAAGAAAGGCTTCAAAAAGGGTGGTTTCGCCAAAGTTGGCGGCGCCGGTTATAACAAAAAGTTCGGTGCCATCAAGACTTTCGGTTTGAGCCAAGGATTCAAGTTTGGTAAAGCTGGCGGTGCTTTTGCTGCCGGTGGAGCTGCCGGAGCGGCTGCTAAGAAGGGTGGCTTTGCTAAGGCTGCCGGCGCTGCAGGATTTAAGAAAGGTAAGCGCTCTCAAAAATTTTCATTTTAAACTTTTTTAATAAACTTATTTTTTTTTTGTAGGCGGAAAAGCAGCTAAGGCTGGATTCGCTACCGCCGGAGGTGCAAAAGCAGCCGCTGGTGCTAAGGCTGGAGCCGCCGCCGGATTCAAGAAGGGCGGAGCTGCTGGGGGTGCATTCAAGGGCGCTAAAGCAGGCGGAGCCGGAAAAGGCTTCTTGGGCTAAATTAATTTCTTTTTTATTAAATTTAAAACTAACTAACTTTCCAATACAATTCACATATTTAATGATTTTTTGCTCAATTTGTAAATATAGAACAAATTATTTGTAGATAATTACAGAATATTCCTCTTATATTATAATATTTCTAATCAAAATTTTTTTCAAAACTAAATTCGTAGTAATTTTAGCAAATTTTTAAATATAATTAAATTTGAAGTCTTTATTACTATTAATAAAAGCATTTTTATGTTATATTCAACACATTTTCTAAGTTTTGTTGTAAAAAAATTATAAATAAATTTAAGGCAAAATTAAATTATGTGTTTTAAATCAATTATTCAATTATTTTTTTGAAAATGACATCAGTTTATTATTATTATTACTAATGATTACATATTTCATAAAATAAACTTATTTTATAAGAAAATAATTACAAATTATAATAAAGTAAAAAAAGTTTTTAATATATTTAATAAGGGATGAAATTTTTGTTTCAATTAAAATAAATTCTTTCAATTAATGAATAAGACATTTGATTAACTGATTTATTAAATAGTTTTGAAAAACTAGAATATAAGATATCAATCAACACATATTTAGTCTCCAATTAATTAATTTTGAAGACCAGAAAAATAGTAACAGGACTTAAAACTAATGTATCCTTTAATTTACATTTTATTGCTTTAATTAAAATTAAAAAATTAAAGTCTAATTCACTTTAAGCTGAATTTTATTTGCAAAAAGAGACAAAAAAATATATAAGCAATCAATTTCTTATTCAATTAATTGATTTAAATTCTTAGATAAATTGACACAAAAATAGAGTGCATTGAAAAAGTGATGACATATTTAGATATGTATTTATAATAATATAGGAATAACAACGTTAAACATAAGGAATTTATCAAAGAATATTTTTTTCAAAGTAAATTTTTCATCCATTTTTTGACACTTGTATAAGATGTGAAACTATTTTTAATAATGTTTAACAACAGGTATTTATTTAGACAACAAATTCATGATCAGAATTATAAAAAAATATCTAATAAAACAATTAGAGAATAATTACCTTTTTATATATAAGTAGGAGAAAAAACTATTTACATATAATTAATCTCTTTAAACGAGTAGTAATAGTAACACATTTATTATAGGTCGGTATCATGTCTCGAGTCTCAATTCTATAATAGCTCGAGAATGGGTTGAAGCCTCGAAATAGATTTTTGTAATTTTTATCTAATTTTTGGTAAATGTTATTTAAGTTTTTTATCGAAAGTTTTTTAATTGGAAACTCATTAAAGTTATTAAAATCTGATAATCAAATCGACATTAGTTTGTTTTCAAAAAATAATAAATAAAATCAGAAGTTTTTTTTAAAAATCTGAAAAATTAAGTTAAATTCCTGTTTGATAATATATTTTAAAATGCATTAAAAAACAAGTTAACTATCTATTGAAGTCATTTGCGCTGAAATTGACTTTAATTATATTATTTGTATTCAAGACTCGAGAATCTGATTTCAAAAAAAACTATCGATCGCTAAAAAGCAATTAAATTTTCATTAATAATAATTTTCAATACAAAAAAAGTGTAATTTTGTATTTGAAAAATTAAAAAACTAGTTTTAGTCACAATTCAATTACAAAAAATAATAACTAATGGTTTAGCGAATTAACCGGCAATACCGCCGGTTATGTAAGACATAAGTGATCGGAAATTTTTAATTGGATTTAAATTTAAGTTTAATAAGTTTGACAACGAATTAGAGTTAGAATTGGATGACGTTTGAGGGTTGACTTCAGAAGCCGCAGCTCTATATCCATACTGAGACCTGTAGCCCATTCCGGTCGCGGAATACGGGACTCGAGGTCTAGGTCTGGCTCTTAATGGCATACCGGGTACCAAACCGTTATATGTCGGGAAAGGACCGCTACCTGAGTAAGGAATGTCAAGCATTGGTGGGCTGTGAAGTGGTAAACCTCCGCGATATCCAGGACTGACTCCAGGCGACGGAAGGTTGAGTTGAGCGACCACTGCTTCGTCGAGGCCAACATCGCGCGGGTTGTATGAGGCGCCGGGGGGTAGGCCTTCACCCGTTCCCTTATAAGCAGCACCTACTGAATTATACGGTGAATTGGGTGATACGGAATACCACGGATTACAATTCCATGGATAGCAACTGTATGGCAGCTTATTATCAACTGAGTTATCATTAGCGCTATCTTTATTGCTATCTCTAGGCTTAGCCAATAATGTAATTTCTTTCTTACCATAATCTGTGTCTTCATTATCCAGATCTTCTTCTTCCTCTTCTGATTGATCTTTGGCCATATTTCTATAATCTCTCAAATATCCGGCCGCTTCTTGACCCGCGTCCTTATATGACGGTCTCTCAAAAGCAGGCTTTCGGTAAGGACTCAAACCGATGGGTCCTTTTGGAGGTGCGTTTACAGGCCCTCTAAACTCATCGCCACCGCCATAAGCTGGCCCTCGAGGACCCTCACCATTACCTCTGCCAAACATTAAGCCAATATTTTCTCCGCCATATTCATCTCCTTTACCAAAATTTGGTCGTCTCTGTCCGCCACCATTTCCCGCATAACCTGAACCTCCTTCACCACCAAAACCTGCCTCTGGTTTACCTCTACCCCCATTATTTGCATAATTACCCGAACCATAGCCTTCAGGTCCATATCCAGCCATTTGTTTAAGATTTTCTTCAGTCAAAGGTATGAATCCATATTCAATGTCCTGAGCCTTAAGTACTTGAGGACCTAATTGTGGTCCTCTTTGATATGCAAGTCCTCTTTCGGTGTTATATTTGGGTCCAATTGAGTTCAGAGGATTTTGAAACTCTTTTCTAAACCTGTCGTCAACGATAGGCTTCTGTCCACCAATTTCTCCGCTATTATAAGAATTTTCATTATTATAAGAGTTGTCCTCATCTGATCCGTAATTAGCTTTTTTCCCTCCATTATCATAGCTTTCAGAAGAATCCTTTTCATTATTATCATCACTGCTATAACTATAATCTTCTGGTTTTCGGCTAACATAACCAGCATTTTGACCATTATTTGCATATAGTTGTCCACCACTTTGTGGTTCATAATTCTGTTCAACTACTGCTCCATAACTGGACTGTTGTTGTTGTTGAAGCCTTTGCTGTTCCTGTTGTTGAAACTGATCCTGTTGTTGACTGACATAACTGTCGTCAGGTTTCTGACCACCGTATGGTTGAGCCACTGCTGGTGGGGGACCAACTAGTGATGAAAGAGGGGGTGATGGGGGCATATATGCATTTGGAGTGGCAATCATTGTTGGCTTATAACCACTTGGCTTATAGTTCTTATATTGCGGTCTCGGCTGTCATACAAAATAAGTTTTGTCTTAATTATAAGTTTGAAAAAGTTTAGATAATTTTTTAAAATATTAATCATTTTTGATCATATTATTTGATATGAAATTTTAGATAAGATTTTCATTGATTAAACATAAACGATATGTGAAATAAAATTTTTAATTATCTAAATAAATTTCATTTTTTAATAATGAGTTTATAGAAAGTTTATTTTTATAGAATATTCTAAGATATCCAGAATATTCTGCTAAACGTTTATGTAATTAATGTTAAAATTTTGAAACTTAAAAATATAATAATTAGTTAATTTGCAAATATCTCATTATATTTTTTTAAAAATCTAATTATTGATAATTAGTTTAGTTTAAAGAAAATATTATATATTCCTGAAACTTAATTAATGTGTGTTTCGATTAAATAAAGTTTTATAATCATCATAAATAAAATTCCTTATAATTAATATTAAAAACAACTCTTAAGTTCATTAAAAGACGACATTTAAGCGTCAGATATTTGCTATAATTTATGACTAATTAGCAAATACGACAAGTTTTAATCAAATTTAATGAAGACTAACACAAATCTTAAGTTAATCATCAAAAATACTGTTAAACATAAAGTTCATGGGAATCATGAAAAAGACATATAAATAATTAGTTGTTAGACTTACGTGAGTACGAGACCCATAAGATTGGTGCTGAGGCGAGGAATATCCCTGTTTCTGTTCTGTTTGATATTCACCCTTCTCTTCAATCACCTGAACATGAGCTTGAATTGGGGTGTATTGGGGTCTCAGACCTTCCTCACCTCCATTACCATAACTTTGTTTGACTTCTGGTTGCTGTTCCTCTTGTAAGGGCTGACGATATCCTCCACCAGAATAGGAGTCCTGCGACTGTGTTTGCGATAAATAACCGGTCGATTGTTTGCTATACTGTTGTTCAGGATCGTAATTCTGTTGTTGTAGTTGTTCCTGTTCTGCGGCATAACTACCGCCGGGTCTGTCTTGAACTGCTTTTTCGTATTCCTCTTCAGTGGTTTGAGTGTTCTCTTGTTCTGGAGGTTTCTTATAAACGATTGGCATAAAAGTTCTCGTATGCGATACTATCTTAACATCGGGTGAAGAATAAGTGGAACTAATACCCGGCGATGAGACTGGCTTTGAGCTGCCATAGCTGGTGGCACCATAGCTGCCAGCAGAAGCTGGTTGTTGGTAAGCTGCTGATTCTGGTTGTCTTTGTTCTACCACTTCTTCGACCTGAGCCTGTCTTATATATGTTTTTTGACCATAAACTGGCTGTTCTTCTGATACATAACTAGACTGCTGTTGATTGGAAGCACTGTCGGCTCCATATCCTGAGTTCGTGACATCAACTGGTCTGTAGACTGTAATCGGCTGTTGATGTGTCACTTGGCCTGAGTATTGGCCAGAAGCTTGTTGACCAGAATATTGGTCACTACTTCGATAACCGATGTCCACCTCTACTGGAGTCGCTTTTTGGTCCATATATACAGAGTTGTAATGTGTTTGAGGGCTTTGATTAGATGGAAGTGATTCTAAAGTATCGCCGTCTTTGGACTTCAGCTCTTTAGAAGATTCTTCAACTTTTGTCTTAATGTCTTCTTTGGGGTTCAGTTCGGGTGGATTTTGATCGCATCTGACATTTATGGCCAGAATTGCGGCCATAAGTAACTAAAGTTAGATAAAAAGTAATTTCAATAAATGTCTATCATTTGAAAATCTATGAATAATTTAAATTTAAATTAATTCAAATATGAAAGGATTTCATCTCTTATTTATTTAAAAAATAGTTTGAGCTTAAAGTTGAGGTCATTTATGTATTTCACTAAACTTGAAATAACTATAAGTTTATATTTTTTTTTCTTAAAATATATTTTTAAAAAAATGACAGATTTTGATCTTATTTTGTTGTATTGATTGTTAAAAGCTATTAATATTCTGTTACATAAAACAAAACTCCAATTTTTGAAATTATATTTTTGTAATCATTTATTACTTTAAAAAATTGATATGAAATAAAAAATGATTTCAAAGTGCTTTTGAAAAACGTGTCATCAAATGATAGGTTTTTAAAATTCAGATTTAAATAAATATAAAGGAAAAAATTTAGAAAAATAAATAATAATCAATCTAAAGAAGAGAAAAAAAATTAATTCAGCTTAATATGCAATCATTTACTCCTGTAATAAAAAGCCCATAGTTTTTGACCCATTTTTTCATTGGTAAGAATTTTTTTAAAACTACAATAAAATACAATACAATTCTTATACAGTAATAAAAATCTACATATTTATAGCTTATCTGTTGATAATGACCAACATTTCTAGTCTTACCAAAAAGTTATAATAAGTCTACAAACTCTACAAACTTTTACCTAAATTTTTCCACTATTTTATTGTTTACTAAAATGTAGTCTTTTTTAAGACTAGTCTTCGAATTAAAACTTTTTTAGTAAAGAAAACTTTTCCCACAATTGTTCCAAAAGTTAATATTTCTTTTATAGAATACACGCATAGATTGGAATAAAATACTCATAAATTTTTGCTTTGTTACTCTTTTTAATGTGTTTTAAGTATTAGAAAATCTATTTTTGAATTATAATTTTCTAAATTCTTGTTAACGACTATTTATCAAAAATCTAAATAATATTTCGAATTTTAAAAATAAGCATATTTTACGGCTAATAAAACGTGATTTTAAAATTGCTTATTGAATCGGAAAACAAAACCATAGATAATTTTTTAAATTTAATTATTCAGTTATTTAGGTCTCAAGTCTTTTCATATGAGCTTAAAATTTAAATTAAGTAAAAGTTCATAAATAAGAAACAAAATTAGCAGAAATACTGTTCGTAATTAAACGTAAAACATGACAAATGAAGATTAGCACAAACTTATCATGAATTTTAAGCACAGTTTTTTCCCAACATTTTTCATAAAAGTTTGTATTTCTAAAGATTCTTAAGTAATACAAGAGTTCAGACAATTAAGAAGTAAATAGTTTTCTTGATTTTCATTAATATTAATGAATTAAGTGCTCAATTGTATTAAAATAAATTGAATTTTAACCATTTTTGTTAATTAATGAAAACTAATAGATAAGTCACTGCTCTTAAACTAGAAAAAAAAAGTTTATTTCCCTAAACAATCGCGTCCTTGATTTCAATTTTATTAAAATAAAAATTTCATAACTTTTAACATAAAATTTTTAAAATTCATTTAATGATTATTTAGTAACTTATGATTAAAAATTTTTCTAAGTTTAAGATTTATTTTGAAAATTATTCCTATTCTTTAAATTTTTATTGAATGAAATTATTTGATAAGAAATATTTTGTATAAATTTTGCAAAAATTCAAATTTACTCACAATTAAAAAATTCATTTTGAAATGAATTTAATGTAGACTTAAAGCTGAATCAAATAGACTTATAATCCACAGAATTATAGGCACTTATTTTGGCACAAAATAAAATATTTGTGTTTGTGTTGATTAAAACTTAAGTCCAAGACTTGATCTTTCGAAGAGACACAAGAACTTTATGAAGTGAATTGAGAAAACTTTCTTATCTTTTAAGTCATTCAAGACTATTATCAAAACATATTTAAAGAGAAGTAAAAAAAACTTTAATTATTAATTAAATAGAAAATCACTTCCGAAAACTTCTTTTGACCATAAGTTATATGAACTGTTTCTGAAAAGCAATAAAATATAAAATGTTTATTAAAAAAAGCTATTAAACCAATATTTAATTTCTCTTTTCTTGAGTAACACTCACTTTGATAGCTGAGTATTAAAACAGAATAATATGAAGAATAATCTGTTAAAATACAGAATTGTAAGGAAAAGAGCAGATCTGTTAAACTAAACTAAAATACCAAACTTTCTTGTCCGGTGTCTCAAATTAAACTAATGCTCTCTCAAATTGGGTGCTCTCATTTTGTTGATATCCCAAATAAAAATCTCTTACAACGCACACTAGTCTTACATACATAGCACACATACATAGATAGCAAACATGCATTACATACCACACGACTCGAGAAGCGCATTAACTTAAAAAAGGCTCAGCAGATCTCAATTGTGAGAGAGTGGTAGCGGTTTTTCAAGCAGGTGGAAAAAACCTATTTCGCAATTCGCTACTCTGCCGAAGAGTTCACTCCACTTGTTGTTACTATTTATATAGTATTTCGTTATAAACTGTTAGGCAATAGAATATTGCTTTTAATCAAAAACATACATACAGTGCATAACATAAAGAAGCGCACACCTCAACAGTCAATATAATTCACTATTTCATGTTTAGCCTTAGGTAAGGGCTGGTTAACGGCTATATTCCTCAAATTATGCGTCTCTGTCTGTCTTGCTTTGTCTCTCTCTCTCCCTCTCTCACTGTCTCTCTGTCTCTCTCTCTCCCCCCCTCTCTCTCTCTCTCTTCGCTGAAAAGTCACATCACATCATGACTACTATTTAGGACACAAGAAATCGGAAAGAAAGTCGAAACATATCATTAGATATTTGTTTATCATAACATTATAATGATTGCCTACTCTCTGTATATAACTTTTGTTAGTTGGCTTTCAATTATTATCATTCGTTAACATTTTTTCTAATTTGATTTTTATTATTAGGTTAAGTGTTTGTGTGAATTATTACTTGAATTAGAAATGCATTTAATCTTGTTTTAGATGTGTTTGATTTGAATGAATTAAATTTGATTAAAATGTGAGTTAAAATGTTTAATATTATTAAAGATAATTTTTTGTGAGACTTAATAATAATATAATTTATATCAGTTCTGAATGAATTATGAAAATCATTAATCATTTAATTATCTTTAAAATATTTGATAAAAAAACACATTTAATAATTTTGTTTTTTACATATTTAGGATTTAGTTTAAACTAAATTTTGAATATATATAAAGAAATTTTTTGTTTAAAACTCGAATAAATTTATAGCAATTGAATTAATGGTAACTTCACTTAAACATTAAACTCAATGTAATATAAAATAAGTCCAAAAGCACAGCATCTCTTCTTAGAAAGAAATGACACACAAAATAGTGGCGGAACGACATTTTTTAAACTAATAAACTTAACTTAACTTAACTTATATTCCGGGATATAATTTTATTGAAGCTTTCTCTGAAAATTAACTTTAATTACTTTATTACACAATAAAAGTGTTTTAAAATCTATTCTGAAATTTGGCAAAAATTTGATTGCGAGACAATGGGGTAACCATTTTTCCACAGTTATAATGAGGGCTACGCTTCTGATGGAGAATAGTCTGCTCTAAATTTAGATGAAATATAGCTCAAAGGGCTTTAAAAACGTGATTCAGGTATAGGATAATTGCCCGAAAAAAGTATCATTTCAGTCATCGGCCGTTGAGTACAGGCTTTTATATCCCGTTACTTAACAAACAACATATTATGTGATCTATTGCTTCAATTTATTGAAGTTGAGTTACGTATATATAAACAAAAATCACTTATTCTACTTCTCCATCACAAATAGCATTTGCTATAAATTTAGACAATTATTTATTTTCTAGAACTCAAAAATATTGTTAATTAATTAAATAGCGATCACTCGTTTAGCCCTCGAGTGAGGTATGAAATCATGCGAACCTATAAGTTATATAAAACTTGATTTTAATGCTTATATAACTTATGTGTAGTGAGACTTAAATTATAATTTTCTCGTGAATTCCGGAATTAAAAATGGCTTAAAAATAAAATTTTATGATTATTTCTGTCTTAAATTTTTACTAAAATATTACCTCTTTTTCGGATCACTCGATCATTATTAATGACAACTCGAATAATCACAAACAGAAGCCTTTGATTAAATGTAATTAAATTTTCAAATGGTTTGAATCTAATAATAAAACGATTTTCTGCTCAATTTATTTCTATTTTTATGAGTTTTTAAGAACTTTTTAATCCTATTTATAACAGAATTAATATTTTTCAAAAATTTTTTCCATTAAAAACTAATAATACTATAAATTTTAAATATTGTCTAAGTTTCAAAAGTTTTCAATTTTTAATAATAAAATTCAAAAAGTAATTCAATTATAATTTAAGTGTTAAATACTATTTTCTATGCATTTTAAACGCTATAATTGGTTTTTGATGTTTTATTCAGACATTTATTGATAAAATAAAATTATTCCACTTAATAAGCATTTATTATGACTGATATATTCAATGAAACTGAAATATAGTCTTAAATTACCCCAAATTTATTGATTGACATAATTTCAATCAAAAGTCAGATTAAAGTAAAACTTTTTAACAAATTAACTCAAAAAAGCAGAAACTCTTATTTTCTAAATTTACTCAAAACCATAATAACTGTCAGTTTTAATTATACCATAACTTAAACACTGTCTAAGACTTAAAAGTTTCTGAATTAAAGTATTTAACTGATTGAGTATTGATTGCTATTTATAAACTATTTTAATGTCCAATTGCTTTTAGCTATAATTTAAAACTTTGATATTTCTTAAAAGATTTTTGATTTACATTCAAAAAATTAAAATATAGTTTAGGTTTAAAAAGGGTTAAAACTGATTGAAGTATTTCTTATGCTTTCAGGTCATTGATTCCTCTCTCTCTTTCATTGATTCAATTTTACTCTAATTATGATTTATTGTTATAAATGTTTCCATCATTTCAATGATCATTCATTGAGAATAAGATCATCAAAAGCTTAATTTAATTAAGTAATTGGTTTTTAAATTTGTTAATTAATTATTAAGTAACAATTCAATTGTTAAAGTGTTAGCTTTTTTTTGTTGTTAACTAAGCCTTTCGACAATTAAACAATTATATAGTAATTAAATGAAAAGGATTTTGTAATTTAAAAAATGTCACTTTTATTCATTTTAAATAACTTCAACACAAAGAAAAAGTTTATAGACTTTAAAAAGTCATTCATTTGGTTCCAAATTTAAACCCAATATAGCTTTTAATAGAAGAAGTTTTTAATTCCGCTCCAATAGGGATATAAATTATGGCTAAATATGAAACTTATATGCATTAAAAAAAAATTTTAAAACTAAACTTCAAAAAGTGACATATGGTGTAAATTTTTATTTGTTAAGTGAAATGAATTTCTAATCAAAATAATTGCTTTTCTATATTTGGTCACAATATAAAAAAATATAATAAACTTAAACCCATTGAAGAGCTGGATATAAATATTCAATGAATCTAAAAAAGAGTTACCGCATATATCAGATTGTAGACTATGGGAACTCATATATTATATTAAACAATAGTAGATAGTAATGCGTGGTATACTCGAGTCTCTATAAAGCCCGAGATTTCAAACTCTACACTGAAATAAAATAAAATCTAAAATAATTATAAGATAGAGTTTTAATTAGCTTAAAAATGAAAAGTAAGGATTAAAGATTTGAATTAATTTAATTAAACTTTAAAAAGACGGATATATTAAAATGATTATAAGCTATAGGTGAGATATTAGATCTGCTCCATTAAGGCTCGAGCCGAACTCATAGACATAAATTTGTGGACTTGTTTTCTAAGCTATTTGTGGTAATAGTTTTTGTCCTGTAATTAAATCTAAACTAAAATTTCACACACAATCGCCTTATTAGTTAACGAAATGGAAATAAATGCCATAATTATGGCAATAATCTTAATCGAAATATATTTATATATTATTTAATAAATAAAATAACTTTTATTTTTGTTTATGCATTGCATGAAAAGCAAAAACGTAAATAAAATCAAAACTTAACCTAACCTTTCATAGAAAAAGTCAATCAACATAATGAATAAACTATTTTGAGAGTAGGGTTAATATTATACTTGTATTAAATATTTATATGCAATTAAAAATAGTCTAATAAATAGATTAAATCCCACACTCTTTTGTTTGGAAAACTATTTCCCACTCGTATTTGAA